>JAJMJG010000049.1:0-37684 GCA_030563485.1 Yamadazyma lessepsii | reverse complement strand
TCATGAATCGTTTCGCTTTTATTGTTCTCACTTCTCCACTGCATGATATATCACCGGGCAATACGATTTGACACCGATTCGCACCTCAATAAGAGCCAGAGTCCAATAAATAATACTCTAAATACCAAAAGAAAGCTTAGAAGAATTATTGTAACATGAAAACATCCATGATATACTAAGTGACATAATAATTCTAAATGGTTGGGTAGAAAATAAAGATAAGATTAAAAGTTTGATACTCTTGTGAATAAGAAATTAATTAATTCTGCTAGACTAACAAATGTATTTAACCTAAGACAGAGTTTCTTCAATAAATCAGCTACCTCTAACTATTCAATTTTATGCAAGGAAAGTTTTGATAGTCTCGTGTTTAATTATAGGACAGATAATGAAGCCGAAAGGTATAATATTGAAAATCTCGAACAAATTGTTGTCAGTGACTACTCTACCTGGAGTGCCAGACGTAACAACAAATAAAGAATCAGATCTTGCTGAATTAACTGATATTGTTAATAATGATTCCAGATAAAACTGGTAATTGTTGAATATAAATTTAGTTTATCGCATGACATGCCCTCTCTATACGGATCCGGTAATTCGCACCACTTGATAGCACTGGAACTTTCACAAAAAAATCTTTTTCTGGACCATAGATGTCAGAAAGATAGATTAAAAACAGGTAATTGTTTCTTATGTACTTTATATAACTTTTTAGAATATCTTATATCTGATTAAACAGATTAATGATAAACATACTTCAAATGGCACCAACCTCTGGCATCATAGGAAATATAAATGACACGCTAAAACAATTCCTTATCCTGGGAGAATCGGACGGATACTGAATTGTATCATAGACTTTTAAACTTATATCGTATGATTGTATTTATGACATATGGAGAACAAAAAAAGATTAGATAAAAATTCCATGAAAAAGAAAAAAAATACAAACCGCATACTGTTATCTCGGCTCTGGACCACCGAGCCAAAAATATGTATAAAGAGTAATGTAAATTCTATTATTGAGCTTAGAAACAAGTAAATCAATATGGGGGAAGGTGAAAAGGTAAAAGTCAATATCAACGTTGATTGTGGTGGGGAACTGGAAAGTAATGAACAATTTGAACTGAACGACTTGATGGAAAAGAGAATATTAAGAAAAATGGATATTTTTTTGGTACCGGTATTGGGTTGGATTTATTTCCTTTCTTCTTTAGACAGATCTAATATAGGTAATGCTGCATTAGCTGGGTTGTCAGAAGATTTGAATTTGGTCGGTAATCAATATGGTAATGCTGTTACAGTATTTTATGCCACTTATGTTTTTTTTGAACCCCTTGGATCAAATCTTCTTAATATTATTGGTCCAAGGTACATGTTAACCGGTGGACTTATAGGTTGGGGAGCAACTACTTTAGGTACAGCGTTTAATCAAAAATATGCTGACATTATTGCAACAAGATTGGTATTAGGAATATTTGAGAGTAGCGTATATCCTTCGGTCAATATGTATCTAACTATTTGTTATAGGAGAACTCAGTTAGCTAAACGATTTTCATATATCTTTTTTGCATCATGTTTGGCATCATCTTTTGGAGGATTAATCAGCTATGGTTGTGCTCATCTTGATGGTATCCATGGGTATAGAGGGTGGAGATGGATCTATATTATAGAAGGTTCAATTACACTTGGTTCTATTCCAATAGTTTATATAATGATTTCTCAAAAATTAGAAAATAGTTGGTTTTTTAATGATGTTGAAAAGGCTTATATAAAAGAAAGATATAGCACCCTTGAGACTTATAGTAAAGACGAGAAGTTTAAATTCAAAACCGTCATTGAAGCTGTTCTTGATATTAGGACTTGGATTTCAGCAATAATTCAATTTTGTGTTAATTTAACTTCTTATGGTATGGGTGTTTTCTTTCCAATTATAATTTCTGGCCTTGGATTTTCTAATGTACAAGCTCAGTTAATGACTGTTCCAGTTTTTTTCTTGACAGCCATTTCATACATTATTGTTGCTAGGATATCCGATAAACTATTTTTAAGGTCCCCTTTCGTTATAGGAGCATGCACTGTTTGCTTGGTTGGAATTAGTATAGTTTTAGGTGATAAGAAGAATGGTATTAGATATTTTGGTATTTATGTCATTGCAATTGGTTTATATATTACAACCTCGATGAATGTGGTGTGGTTAAATTCTAACACGGCGAATTTTTATAAAAGAGCTACTATGGTAGGGTTTAATCAATTGGTGGGTAACACAACAGGAGTTGTTTCTGGACAGATATTTCGAGCACAAGATAAACCCAAATATACATTAGGCTTATCAGTGTGTTTAGGAGGGCAAGTGGTTGCAATAATAACAGTAGTTTTATTGATCTTCTATTATAAATATTTGAATAATAAGAAGCAGTTGGAACTAAATAAAGCTCAAGAGAATGGTATCATACTTCCAGACAAACCAGAAGTCGGTGATATTAATGTTTATTTTAAATACACTCTTTAATAAAAATAAATTCTAGAACGAAAACTTTCTTTATTTGACTTCTGAAGTTCTTCCGAGTTTAAAGCATCACTCTGGATTATTCTGCCATTTTCCAGGACCAATTTACACTAATGATTATTTAATACATTCTGTTAGATTTACACAGCATAATTTTATAAACTTGATAATTTCAAAGTTAGAATTAAATTTAGTTATCTTAACAAGCATAGATTCATCATATCTTATCTTATCTTTTAATGCGGTAAAATTCCGTAAAGATTTTGAAAAGATAACGATAATATTTAAAATCCGTATAAGCATTGTACAGGAATGGATATCGGTATTGTTTTGAGATAAGAGCATTAATCATTAACTTAAAATGCAGGAAACATACCGCATAGTTAAAGTACCGCATAGTTGTTATCGCGTCGTTCAGTTACCGCATAATCAAGCTGATAAGTTATCGTCAACTACTATAATGCCAAAACTATATATATGAACAAAATACTTTAAATCCTAAAAAAATCATTAATATGACTAAAACTAAAGGTATTGATATAGCAATTGATCGAGGTGGAACCTTCACAGATATAATTGCAACTATCCCTGGTAAAGGAACCAAGATTTTAAAATTGTTATCGGTAGACCCCAGCAATTACGATGATGCACCAACAGAAGGAATTATTAGAGTCCTTAAGATGGCTAATATGCTTCATAAATATGTCAAAGGTGATAAGGTCAATCTTGATTCCATTGACTCTATTAGAATGGGTACAACAGTTGCTACAAATGCCTTATTGGAAAGGAAAGGTGCTAAAACCGCATTATTAACAACTAAAGGATTCCGTGATGTACTTGCAATTGGCAATCAAACAAGGCCAAATATTTTTGATCTTACAGCAAAAAAGTCACAACAATTATATTCAACAGTTATTGAAATTGACGAAAGGGTAACTATCGAGGGCTATACTGAAGATGGACCAAAAGAGCCAATTGATCTTGAAGATTCAAATTTAGCTACAGGTATAACCCAGGATATTATAAGAGTCTTAAAAAAGCCCGAGGAAAAGAAAGTGAAGGGTTCTTTAGATAAATTATGGCAAGATGGATACCGTTCTTTGGCAGTTTGTTTGCTACATAGTTATGCCTATCCTGAACATGAAATGTTTGTTGCATCATTGGCCAGAAAGATGGGATTTCAAGTATCTGTATCTATTGAATTACAGCCAATGATAGGAATTGTTCCTAGAACAAGCTCGTCAGTTGCTGATGCTTATTTATTACCTGTAATTCAGGAATATTTAAAAGGTTTTACCGCTGGTTTTGAAGGTGGTATTGAAGCACTAAAAGGTAAACTATTATTCATGCAATCAGATGGTGGCTTATGTAATGCCAATCAATTTACTGGTTTGCATGCTATTCTTTCAGGTCCAGCTGGTGGTATGGTAGGTTACTCAAAGACGTGTCATGATTCCAAGTCCCATAAAGCAACATTGGGTTTTGATATGGGAGGTACGTCTACAGATGTATCAAGATATGATGGTAGATTACAACATATTTTTGATACTGTTATAGATCAAATTACTATTAATACACCTCAATTAGATATTAATACTGTAGCTGCAGGTGGTGGCTCAATACTTTTTTGGAGAAATGGAATGTTTGTAGTTGGACCAGAATCTGCTGGTGCTCATCCTGGTCCTGCTTGTTACCGTAAAGGTGGACCATTAACTGTAACTGATGCTAATTTATTTCTAGGTAGATTAATTCCTGAATTTTTTCCATCCTTATTTGGACCAAATGAAGATGAACCACTTGATAAAGAAATTGTTGATAAAAAATTTAGGGATTTAGCAAAAGAAATCAATAAAGATAATGCCAATGATTTTACACCTGAAGAAGTTGCAAATGGATTTCTTAAAGTTGCAAATGAATCTATGACTCGTCCAATAAGAAATTTGACTGAAGGTAAAGGTTATCCAACAAAAGATCACAATTTAGTCGCATTTGGTGGAGCTGGTGGTCAACATGCAATAGCCGTTGCAAGGAATCTCGATATTGAACATGTTGCGATTCATAAGTACTCTTCTTTATTATCTGCTTATGGTATTGCTTTAGCTGACATAACTATTGAAAAATCCAAGCCTGTTGGAACTGTTTTAAACGAGACCAGTCTTGAAGTCTTAAAGACCACAGTAAATCAGTTAAGAAGATCAGTTATGGAAGAATACGAGAATCAGAAATATGATACTCTGGTTGAAATTGAAATTGAAGTATATTTAAATATGAAATATTTTGGATCTGATACACATCTAATGATTTTAAAACCAGATAAGACTTGGGATTTTGAAAATCTTTTCATTAAAAAGCATAAGCAAGAATTTGGATTTGTTTTGAATAGGTCATTAATTGCTGATGATTGTAGAGTAAGGCTCATAGCTAAAGGAACTGAGATTGGTGAAATTAATCCATATGAAGAATTTAGAACTTCTGAATTTACTGAATTGGAAATAGATAAAGCAGTATCCAGAAGAAAAGTTTACTTTGATAAGTATGGTTGGTTAAACAGTAATGTTTATAAATTGGAAGACTTGATAAAGGGACAGTGTGTAAGTGGCCCATGCCTAATTATTGATAATACGCAAACCATTTTAGTTGAACCAAAGTCATCAGCCAATGTTTTAAAAGATCATATCTTGATCACTGTCGAAGCATTAGAAGAGAAATTGATTGCAGATGATGTCATTGACCCTATACAATTATCAGTATTTGGACATAGATTCATGTCAATTGCTGAGCAGATGGGAAGAACTTTACAGTTAACATCAATTTCTACTAATATCAAAGAAAGGTTGGATTTTTCTTGTGCTTTATTCGATAAGAATGGAGATTTGGTTGCAAATGCACCTCATTTACCAGGACATTTAGGTGCTATGAGTTATGCTGTAAAAGCTCAAGCAGAATTATGGAAAGGAAAAATTTCAAAAGGAGATGTATTTATATCAAACCATCCAATTGCTGGTGGATCACATTTACCTGATGTTACGGTTATTACGCCAGTTTTAAATGATCAGAATGAAGTAATATTTTGGACCGCTTCCCGAGGTCACCATGCTGATATTGGTGGGATCACTGCAGGTTCAATGCCACCATTTTCTAAAGAGCTTTGGCAAGAAGGTACATCAATTGTTAGTCATAAATTATGTGTAGATGGAGAATTTGATGAAGATGCAGTTATTGATTTATTTTTCGTGAAACCTTCAAAATTTCCAGGATGTTCTGGAACAAGAACATTAAATGATAATATTAGTGATTTGAAAGCACAAGTATCAGCTAATCATAAAGGCATAGAACTAATTCAAAAACTAATTGATGAATTTACCATTGAAGTAATTCAAAAGTATATGGAAGGTATACAAAACACTGCTGAATTATCAGTTAGGAATTTGTTGAAATATGCTTACAAAAAGTTTGGAGGTAAAGAAATGTATGCTATTGATTATCTTGATGATGGTACTGCTATAGATCTTAAAATAGAAATTGATGGTGATACTGGAAGTGCCATTTTTGATTTCACAGGCTCCGGGGATCAAATTTATGGGAATTTAAATACTCCAAAAGCAGTTCTTTATTCTGCGGTGATTTATGTTTTAAGATGTTTAGTTTCATCTGATATTCCATTAAATCAAGGGTGTCTACTTCCCATTGATATTAAGGTTCGCGAGGGAAGTATTGTTGCACCTACCCCGGACTGTGCTACTGTAGGAGGTAATGTTGAAACCGCTCAAAGAGTGACGGATGTGATTTTAAAAGCATTTCAAGCAGCTGCTGCCTCACAAGGAACATGTAATAATTTAACATTTGGAGTTGGTCATACTGATGAAAATATGAAATTTCATGGATTTGGATATTATGAAACTATTGCTGGTGGTGGTGGTGCCGGTCCTACTTGGGATGGCCAGTCTGCTGTTCAATGTCATACCACAAATACGAGAATTACTGATACTGAATCTTTCGAGAGGAGATATCCTGTACTTTTGAAGGAATATAAAATTAGAAAAGGTTCTGGTGGAAGAGGGTACCATAAAGGAGGTGATGGTACAACCAGAGTTATTCAATTTTTAATTGATCTAGAAGTTTCGGTTTTAATGGAAAGAAGAGCATTTCCGCCATTTGGGCTTTGTGGCGGTGAAGATGGTGAACGAGGTAAGAACTATTGGTATAGAAAATCAGGAGATGAAGAATACAAAAAGTATTTCTTAGGAGGTAAGAATACTATCAATGTCAAGGCAGGTGATATGGTTGAAATAAATACTCCAAGTGGTGGTGGATATGGTAAAGAAGATAGTGAATCGGATATAAATACCATTAATTATGTGAAGACTAACTCATCACCTATGAGGACAGGAAGTTTGGCTATGCAAGATATGATCCTGACAACTAATTAGTTTATATTTTTTCTACAATTGAATAAAAAGTGTGTTACTATTTAAAATCTATTTCTAAGAACAGAATTCTTATATAATATTTAAAAGTATATTAGCTTGTGTTTTAAATTCAGCATTTAAACAAGCCAAATCTTGAGCTCCCAAGAACCAATGGACGCCTAATTTGGAAAATTTCTTAATAGTTTCGGGATGATTTTGAATACCTCCAATTCCAATCAATTTGTTTCGATCTTTACAACTATTGATAACCTTTTCGCAACTGGCCAAATACTCTGAGTTCTGAAACTCAAGAGGCACACCAAGATCAGAAGTTAAATCACTTGATCCAATCAATATACCATCAATCCCATCAACATCGAGAACCCTATCAATGTTTTGAACAGATTTTTGGGTTTCAACCATGGTAAACAATAGAGAATCTCGATTCAAAACCTCAGAAACAGTATCGAATTTAACAGATCCATAATGGAATTGAGGAAACCCCAAATTAATAGACCTTTTACCAATAGGTGAGAACTTTGAAGCATTTACACATTCACGAGCTTGCTCTGGTGTATCTACATGAGGCACAACTATTGCTTGGGCGCCACTATCTAAAACCTTTGTTATAAATCCAGGGTCCACTCCTGGAACTCTCACTACTGGTGATATATTATATCCTAATGAAGCAATACACAAGTCACCAATGGTTTCATGACCGATCATACTATGTTCACCATCGATAAATATTCCATGGTATCCCGATAATTTTGCCAAAGGAACTATTTCCAAAGATCTAGCTGCTTTAAGTGTTAGTGTAAGCGCAGTTCTTCCTTGTTTTATTGTCTCTAATAAATTGTTTTTGATATAAAAATTCATTAAATTTTCGTTTTCTGATAAATTTGATTGAAATGAACAATTGAATAAATTGTGGCTGTTTATAATTGTAGAAGTTTACAACCATTTTCATTTCGAATATTCGTGTTGTCAAAATTTCCCCTTTCAAATATTCCTCTCACAGATAATTCCATAATCTCGGTGCAGCTCCACCGAGAGTCGATAAAGGACCACCGAGATAATGGAATTTTATCATCTAAGTTTCCCCTTTCTAATAAAGTTTTCAATTTATCGAATTCAAAGAATATTCCAAGTCGGCAATGGCTTATCATGATTTCTTCTATGCAATTGGCAAAGGAACAAGAGATGAAATGAATGAAATTAAAATAAAATTGAGGAATGATTCTT
Source organism: Yamadazyma lessepsii (assembly GCA_030563485.1). NCBI lineage: Eukaryota > Fungi > Ascomycota > Pichiomycetes > Serinales > Debaryomycetaceae > Yamadazyma > Yamadazyma lessepsii. The sequence goes on along the minus strand of JAJMJG010000049.1, from coordinate 29,521 downwards.
TCAAGGACAAAGTAGACGTTTCAGCTGGTGTCTATAGGGATGAAACAGGAACTGCTTATGAGCTCCCATGTATCAAAATTGCTAAAAAGGCTCTATACGCATTGAATCCTACCCATGATTATAACTTCACCACAGGTATTACTGAATTCAATTCAATGGCTGCAAAAATTACGTTTGGCGAAGAAATTGCAACAACAGGTTCTATTGCAACGTGTCAGACAATATCGGGTACTGGTGCATGTAATTTAGCTGTGAAATTCTTGAAATCATCCTGTGGGATTGAAAAGTTTTTTGTAGGTTTACCTACATGGCCGAATTATATACCAATGATTCGTTCAATTGGCGGTGAGGTTGTCACCTATGAATATTATAATGCAAAAGCTCAAGAAATAAATATGAGAGCAGTGTTGGATAACTTACATAATGCAACTGAAACAAATTCTGCCTTTATATTTCAAATGTGTTGTCATAATCCTACAGCTACTGATTTTACACTTGATCAATGGGAACAAATTGCTGACGTCATGGTATCTAAGAAAATTATCCCCATTTTTGATACTGCTTATCAAGGATTACTGTCGGGGCTGTTGGATAAGGATAAATATCCCCTTGAAATATTTTATCGTAAAGGTTTACAATTCGTAGTTTGCCAATCTTTCTCGAAAAACTTGGGGATATATAGCGAAAGAGTTGGTGCAATACATGTGGTTTGTTATAGTGGCCAAGAAACACTCGTTGTAGATCAAATCAGAACTATAATTAGAAGAGAATTCTCAAGTGCTTCGGCTTATGGGGCACGTTTGGCAGTATTGGTGGATAAACAATTTTCTAAAGAATGGAAACATGATCTAGATCATATAAATCAAAGGCTTAAATCTACTAGGGAAAAACTTTTTAAACTTTTAACAGAACTTGAAATTGAAGAAAATTTTGTTCACTTGTTAACTCAAACAGGAATGTTTTGGTATAGTGGGTTATCTGAGCAAGTCTGTCAAATACTTACTGAGAGATATCATATTTACCTACCATTAAATGGTAGAGTCAATATTGCAGGTCTAAATGACAAAAACATAGATTATTTTGCAAAATGTTTGAAGGATGTTCTTTCTTAAGTATATTTAATATATGTACATTCTTAGCGCTATTTATGATAAAATTATAAGAAGAGCGATAAAAATATTTAGGGCAAAAAAATATCATTCGTGAGTGGATCCAATTGTATATCTCCCGAAAATGCATCCTGTAAGAACCCTTCCAAAGTATCAATATCTAAATGGTATTCACTATAGATATTAGTTCCCAAATTAGGGTGAATTAATGTTGTTTTTAGTTCGATTAAACTATCATAAAAATACCCAGAAGAAAAATTGCCAAAATCCTTCATTGATTTTAGAATATTAAGTGAATTGTTAGTAGCTGCTTCAAAATCATATGCAGCATCAATTTTGATGAAATCTCTAAAATAGTCTAAATGATTAGCAATTAGTATTATTGTGGTTGCAGAATATAAGAAATACACATCAAAATAACCAAAATAAGAGATATCCTTGTCATTAAATAATTGATAAATAATGGAAATATTAGTTAAAGCTGCGTGCATACAAGTTTCTGCAAGTTCAAATAAATGGATGAATTCACTTTCATCGATGATTGTTTGAGAATAATTCCCTTTGAATACCATAAAGAAAAAATCTCTTGTTGCCAATATAATACACTCATTATATCGTAATTTTAGTGAAACTGTTGACCTATTAAATACTTTTAGCTCACTTTCATTAATGATATTTTTAGAATTCAATAATAGATTGTCGTAAAATCTCTTGAGGCTTGTAAGAATTGAAACTGTATTAGTTATTAAACTATCTGGTGCAATTTCTTTATGAGCCAAACCAATAATCTCAACATTAATTTTAGCCAACGTGATTCTCTTGGAAAGAAAAAAAGCTGTGCTTAATTCCCCTTGATATTCCATATCAAGATCATCATTTTTATTAGGTTCGTCAACATTTATGAAGAAAGATGTTGACTGGTAAGAAAATCCTAGATTTGAACTTAGAAACACATCTAATATAAATGCAGTCCACCATACTCTTTTCATTCTCTCCCTTTCAAAGTCCAGTAAATCCGAATCAGTGTAAGTATTGCCATCATTCAAGCCTAGTAGGATAGATAATCTAACTGCTTTACCAACATACATATATGACCTTTTTAAACAATTTAGTGAATTTAAATATAAGGAAGCCAAAAGCAAAACTTCAATATATGATAAACTTGGTTCCTCCTTTATGTTTTCTAATAATGACATTCCCATTTTGAAGAAGTTTAGTCCCGGATACTCATCACCATGTTTATTCATTGGAAGCTGATATAACTCACCAAATGAAATCATGAAAACTAATCTAACTAATTCAACACTATCGCTATTTTCCCCGTTGTATATTGCCTCGATAATTTTAGAAGTTCGTTTAGGGGCCATTAAATGGTAATCAAAACAAAGGGTCTTATATGCAATCGATAATTTTGTGTTAGCATATTGTTTATCTGGTAATAAGGACTCAGTGGCAGGGGTGCAACTGAACTCAAGATCATTTTTTAGCAAATAATCTTTTATTTTTATGACATGATCAGGCCGTGAAAAGGCTTTATGAATATCATTATGGAATCTAACAGCCGAAGTACTGCTCCGATAATAAGTTGGTGTGAGTGTCACTTTATTAATCAAACCAATATTATCTTGCTGTATAATAAATTTCTCGTACCTTTCCAACTTCTTTTTCAAACTTGCAATGTCCTGTTTATCTTTATCTACTGAACTCTTATTAACAAGCACTTTCTTTGATGCTGTTCTATTGATACACATAATATCTAATTTTGTACATTTTTTACACTTTTCTAATTCAGAAGTTCTAATACATCGTATTTTTTTACTGAAGCAGTGTTCACAGGCCTTAAAAGATTTCGTTTTCAATTCCGTCATACCATGTATCCTTACATTATCGCGAGGGAGTTTTGAGAACGCGGGCGCAAACATATGGTTCTAAATAGAGCTATTACAAATGGCGCTATTTTTCAAGAAATTTATTTTCGTAAATTTTCATTTGTTTATAAGACTATTATTATTTTTCTAATGGCTTATACAAGTTTTCGATAACTTTAATCCTATACTTCTAAATCCATAAGCGTATATCAATTCACATTCAAGTCTTAAATGTCTATTTCTCTAACCCAGTAAAAGAACTTTAGCTCTATAATATTACATATTAAATCATGAAACTTGGTTATGTTTCAACTCTTGAAGAATAGTCAATAGTTTATTATATATATATGTATATGTGTGTGTGTGTGTATGCTTTTATTCTTTACGATTCCCACAAGAGATTTTAACCTTTATATGTGTATTTCGAATATAAACTAACTAAAAATTGCTTGGGGGATTATACATTTATGGTAACATTCAGAAGTAATTCATCAAAAGGACCTTCCTACCCGTTATCAATGGTTGCAAAAGTGTCGTAAGATCTCGATGATAACGAATCATCAACGACATGCATAAAACATGGTGTAAATTGTCGCACCTATCATAAGGTACCAAACAAGTTCATGTGTCAATTATATCTAGTTCACACAAACTGGTTTATGTCAAGAAATTTACAAACTATGCTAAACTTAAAGTACCACTATTAAATCTCATTAAATCCTTCCACGTCAATAAGCCAACCTCATTCAAATCTCTATATTTCCAAACCATTTCCACTGAGTCTCTTGCTAATCGAATATTTGCCAATCCTCTCAATGTCTCCATATCTTTAAATTTCTTCAATATAAACCACCTCAAATCTTCGGTTGGATTTAAACTCAAAATGCCAATCAAAAACAAAGGCCAGGTTATTGACATTGTAACATAATCGAGCAATTTGATCTTATCCACAATTATCGATACCAAATTATCTATCTCGTTGCAAACATCACTAATTATCAGCTTATGAGCATTATTTATCTTACAATAGAATAAGTTAATTCTAGAATATAAATATAATTTAGCTGATAATTGTTTAATTTCTGCTATCAATTTAATGCCGTAACTCTGTGGACAGCTTAATTCATGAAACACTTGATCTAAATTATCTAATTCGTCGATTATCATTGAAGTCTTTAATAATATCAAATCTTGTAAGATGATCTTGTTAGAAGGAGACTCAAATTCAAGAGATTCATAAGAATCTGATAACATAGTTATATCATTAATAAGTTTCAATAAATAGGGTGAACACCCTAACATTAAGTCTATCTCGTTGTCACTATCATGCTCAATATATTTATATATTAAACAATTAGATTCATCGTTCGGTTTAATTGTATTTCTCATTATTTCATGACTTACTAGATAACGTATAAAAAATCTTTTAAAAGGATCAATTGATGTTATATCAACTTTGTGTAATAATTTCTTTCCCCCTTCAGAATGAATAATCCATTGCAAATCGCAATTTGATGAAATATTAGAGCTGCAAAGGATTAAAATAGTTGCAAAAATATCTTCCCAGTCATTTAAGTTTATGCATTGTTTTAGTTTGATTAATTCAGGTAATTCTCTAATAACCTCCATTTCATAATCTATTGATATTTGCTTGAATTCTTCATTGACTAAAGAAAACCTTTGAGCACTATAAGATAAGAGAGATTTGAATAAAATGTTAGAATTGGTTGATAATGGGACTAAATAACTCAAATAAGGGTTATGTTTTGTTTTAAAATTCCCCTCATAACAAATACAATTAGGGAACACCTTATTTATCATATAATCGTAAGCTTGAAGTTCTTTGGAATGATTCTTACTAACAAAACTGAAATGCAATGGCACCGTTGGTAGTTTATTAGGAATCTCTAGATCATCTAATTCTAGATCATATTCCGTGAAATCAGAATTTGTCAATTCAAACGGTGTTGATTCTTCAATATCATCAATACAATCATAGATTCTAAAAGTTTTACCCATATTAAAAGTTAACCTTCCAGGCGACTTGAAATCCCTTTTATTGGTATTAAGAAATACAATATCTTGATACCAATTTGTCATAAATTGATTCAATTTTGATAATTCAGATAATGTTAATTCCATTGGTTCATTGGTTGGGTGACCTTTTCTTTGTCTTTTAAGTTGTTCATAATGTTTGGATCTTCCAAAAGAAATTCCTCTCTCTAGAGCTTCTTCGTGCCATAATAATTTTTTGTGATATTCACATTTTAAATCTAACTTTTCACATCTCGAACAAATAGGGTGACGTTCATCACATTTAACTCGTCTTCTCTTACAAGTATTACACCCTGATCTGCTACGTTTCTCTCCAGATTTCCTTAATCGTTTACACTTAATCTTATTACTAGATCTTATCAGTATATCGCACATTTAGTTCTGTGGGGAAAAATAAACGGAATATTTCCAAACGCTTTTTTATGGGCTACGTTCTCTTTAGTATGCTTTCAACGTGTGTCTTATATCAATGTACCCCAAATATAGTTAAATTCAGTTAAATGATATATGTGGGGGTTCTATTAGTCACACTAGCTCGTATTACAAATAACTTAACAAAAGTCAAAAAAATTTTTACGGAATTTTATTGACCTCGTATAGACCTGCACTTTTTTTAAGTCCCCATTTTCCTGCATCCCGCCTATCTGATTTCGCTTCACAGGTCTAAACAGAAGATGCTGATATAAATTCATGACATTTCCTTAAACCTTGTCTTATACTCACCACTTGGTATAAATTCATAACAACTGACTTATTAGGTTATAAATTATTAGTTAGCAATGATATCTGAGGAAAATAAAGGCTCATCAGCCGTCATATTAACTGATTCTCTTGAAAATAATTCCATGACTCAAGATCTCAATTCCGAAGACCTTAAAGCTAAAGTTTTAGATGATGCTACGATTTTTGTTAACTCTCATAAGGATTTATTTCCTGAAATCTCCGACTTTGATGAAAGAAAAGCTATAAGAAAAACTGATAATGTTTTATTGCCGATTTTATTTGTTACTGCTACTTTTTCAGCTGTTGACAAAGTTACTTTGGGCACTGCTGCCATTTATGGTCTTAGAACTGATTGTAATCTTGATACTGATCAATACACTTGGATAAGTTCTATTCTTTTCATTGGGAGTCTTGTTGGTGTGTTCCCTATGACTTACGTTGCCCTGAAATATCCTGCTGGTAAAGTTCTCGTTATATGTTCCCTTCTTTGGTCTCTGATGACTTTACTTTTACCAGTCTGTAATTCATATGCTCCTTTAATGGTTTTAAGGTTCTTAATGGGTTTTTTTGAAGCTGCCAATGTTCCTATTTGTACTTTAATGATTACAAGATTTTACTTAAAGAAAGAACAACCCGTAAGATTAGCATTAATTTTTGCATTTGCTTCATCTGTTATTAATGGTTTTCTTTCTTGGTTAGTTGGTTACTTTAATAATAGTATACCTAAATGGAAATATCTTTTTATTTTAGTGGGGGCTATTTCTTTTACCTGGTCATTATTTATGTTATACTATTTACCAGATTCTCCTATGAATGCTAAGTTTTTAACTACTAAACAGAAATTTATAATTACCAAAAGAGTCATTGATAACAGTACTGGTGTTCAAACAAATACTTTTAAAATTTACCAAGCTAAAGAAGGTGTTCTAGATATCAAAGCATATCTTATTTTTCTATTTAACATTGGAATCAACATTCCAAATGGTGGGTTAACATCTTTTACCGCTATTATTATTAATACTGGTCTTCATTATTCTCCTCAAAAATCTTCACTTATGTCTATTCCCACTGGTGTAATTGCAACCATAGCTGCAGTGTTTTTCAGTTATTTATGTGGAAAATTTAATAATAGAAGATGTTTAATTATTATCATTAGTCTTTTTGTTCCTTTGATTGGTGCTATCATTTCTTATACTGTTGCAGAATCAAATATTGGTGCAAGGCTTGTTGGATTGTACTTAATGTACTTTTATTTTGCACCATATGTTATCATGGCTTCATTAGCTCAAGCAAATACTTCGGGTAATACTAAAAAATCTGTTGTCTATGGAATAAACTACTTAGGATATGCTGCTGGTGCTCTTGCAGGCAATAAGTCTTTTGATTCTGGATTCACTGGTGGGTTTATTGCAATGCTTTGTGCTTATTGTGCATGTATGTTAATAGCAGTTTTATATTGGTTGATTTGTATTTTTGAAAATAAGAGGAAACTTAAGGTTATTGAAAGCGATAAAGAATTACAATTGGAATTTGAAGCTTTAAAAGATGGTCCTGATGAAACTAAGATTTTATTGGATCTTACTGATAAAGAGAAAAAAACTTTTTTATATACCACTTAATCCTATGTAGAAAAAAATGGTAATTTTTTTAATTCAGAATTCTTGTAAGTAGGATATCTAATCTAAATGTCATGTGTAATGCAAATATACCATCAATCTGTATCCCCCGCATATTCGATGCGTCTGATAAGCCTGCAACAAATTCCGAGTTGCGTCAATATAATGAAGGTCGAAACGAGCTATTTCTAATACTCAAACTTACCCCCCAATGAAGCATAGTTAGGTGGTTTCGAGTAAAAGAAAACTCCCAAAATAGAATAAGATATGTTAAATATCATTACTACTCCACCAAAATAATTATTTCATAAATGACAGTTGAAGATACTCAAAGAATAAGTATTGCTATAGATAGAGGTGGAACTTTTACGGATGTTATATACAAGTATGGGGAAAAAGAAAAGACTTTTAAATTATTGTCAGTAGACCCAGTACATTACCAGGATGCTAATATTGAAGCAATCAGAAGGGTAATTGAAATTGTATCTGGTAAAAGAATCTCAAGACATGAACCATTAGATACATCATTAATTTCATCCATTCGATTGGGTACCACGGTTTGTACTAATGCATTATTGGAGAGACAAGGTGAGCCATGTGCATTAGTAACTACAGAGGGATTTAAAGATCTTTTACATATTGGAGACCAATCAAGACCAGATTTGTTCGCATTGAATATCGTCAAGCCTGGTGTATTATATCAGGAAGTAATTGAGGTTGAAGAAAGAGTCACTTTACCAGCATTTTCAGTAGATCCAACTGGTTATGATGCTAAAGATTTGTTTGATGGTGAAAAGTATGTTTTAGGGGAAACTAAAGAGGTTTTTGAAATTATTAAACCACTCAATAAGGAGAAGTTGACAAAAGATTTAATGCAATTGAAACAAAAAGGAATTGAATCAATCGCTGTAGTCTTTATTCATGGATATAATTTCAAGAATCATGAAATTGAAGCAGGCAAGATAGCTAAAGAATTAGGGTTTTCAAATATCTCATTATCTCATGAAATTTTACCAATTATCAAAACCATTCCCAGAGGTCAGTCAACTGTAGTTGATAGTTATTTAACACCTATTCTTCAGAGATATATCAAAGGATTTCTTAAAGGGTTAAAACCAGGATTTGAGAAACATACTCGTATAGAATTCATGCAATCTGATGGAGGTTTATGCAGTTGGAATAAATTTTCTGGTTTGAAGTCATTATTATCTGGTCCAGCTGGTGGTGTTGTGGGATTAGCTAAAACCTCCTATGATTCAAATTATAAAATTCCGGTTATAGGGTTTGATATGGGAGGAACATCTTCAGATGTCTCTCGATATTCTGGGTCATATGAATTTGCTTTTGAAACTGTTACTGCTGGAATTAAGCTTGTAAGTCCTCAATTAGATATAAACACCATTGCTGCCGGTGGAGGATCAATTTTATCATATAAAAATGGGATATTTGTTGTCGGACCTGAATCTGCAGGATCCCATCCAGGTCCAGCCTGTTATAGGAAAGGGGGTCCTTTAACAATCACAGATGCTAATTTATTCACTGGGAGGATTTTACCTGAATTCTTCCCAAAGATATTTGGACCTAATGAGAATCAATCCATAGATTATGAAGTCACTAAGAACAAGTTTGAACTGCTAACTGAACTCATAAATAAAGAAAATCCAGATATTAAGAAAACTCCATATGAAGTAGCATTAGGATTTCTAGAAGTTGCTAATTTTCAAATGGCTAAACCTATTAGAGAATTAACTGATGTTAAAGGTAATGATGTTACTAAACATTCATTGGCGTCTTTTGGTGGAGCAGGTGGACAGCACGCTGTAGCTATTGCTAAGATATTAAAAATCAAAAAAGTTATTATTCATAAATATTCAGCTATTCTATCAGCTTATGGAATTTCATTATCAGATATTGTGAATGAGCAACAAGAGCCAGTAGCTGAAAACTATTCTGAATCTTCAAAACAAAAATTATTACAATATGTTAATAAATTAAGTGACAAAGCAATTAATGAACTCATTAAACAAGGAGTTGATGAATCTAGTATCAATTTATGTATTTTCTTCAATATGGGGTATAAAGGTTCAGATACAAGATTAATGATTGAAAGACCTGAGGATGATGATTTTTTAACACGATTTTATACAATCCATCAAAAGGAATTCGCTTTCAATGACTTTAAAAGGGATGTTTTGATTACTGATATAAGGGTTAGGGCAACAGGTAATGTTACCTGTAATTTAACTGAAAGATCACCTTATGTTGATTTTGATACCATTTCAAAATACCCAATTAATGGTGAAAAATATCATTCAATTACTGCTATTATATTTAAAGAAGGGATATTGAAATCTAAAGTGTATTTATTAAAGGATTTGAATAATGGTGAAGTTATTCAAGGACCCGCACTTATATTAGATGAAACACAAACACTTTTAATTGAACCAAATTCGTATGCTACCATTTTGCCTAGACATGTTATAATTGAGTTGGATAAAGATGAATCGACCAACATATCATCCAAAGTGGTTGATCCAATTCAATTGGCTATTTTCTCTAATAGATTTATGTCAATTGCTGATGATATGTCTCGCACATTACAAAAAATATCAGTCAGCGCTAATATTAAAGAACGTTTAGATTATTCATGTGCTATATTTGATCATGAAGGTAACCTTTGTGCCAATGCTCCTAATGTTCCGGTCCATTTAGGATCCATGTCCTCGGCTATTAAGTATCAATTAGATTTCTGGGGTAATGAACTTTTTGAAGGGGATATTTTATGTACGAATTCACCATCGGTAGGTGGATCACATTTACCCGATATCACTATCATATCACCAGTTTTCATTGATAATCAAATTCGATTCCTTGTAGCTGCGAGAGCTCATCATTCAGAAATTGGTGGTACCTCACCAGGATCATCCTCAAGTTATGCTAGAGATATAAGAGAGGAAGGTGTTAATATTGAAACATGGAAAATCATATCTAAAGGAGTCTTTGATAATGATGGACTTATTCAACATTTTGTGAATAAACCAAAATCTTGGGGTGTTTCAGGAACTAGAAATATTGATGATAATATTTCCGATTTAAAGGCACAAATATCAGCTAATCAAAGAGGCATTAATCTAATTAAGGAATTATTTGTCGAATATGATACTGAAACTGTTTTATTCTATATGAAAAATATTAAGAAAACTGCTGAACAAGCTGCTAGAACTTTTGTTAAAAGTTATCATAAACAATATAAAGACAAATTACCTTTAAAGGCGATTGATTATATGGATGATGGATGTGAAATCCATGTTTCTATTGATATGAATGGAGATAATGGATCTATTTTAATTGACTTTACTGGTACTTCATTAGAATCTTACTCAAATTTAAATGCTCCAAAATCTGTTACATTTTCAGCTGTACTTTACGTATTAAGGTGTCTTATTAATATGGAAATCCCTTTAAATCAAGGATTATTAGATGCTTGTCAAATTATTGTACCTGAGAATTGCTTAATAAATCCTTCTAAATATGCTGCTGTTTGTGCTGGAAATGGTATGACATCTCAAAGAATCACTGATACTTTGTTTAAAGCTTTTGGTTTAACTTCTGCAACTGGTGGATGTATGAATGGTATCAATTTCGGTACAGGTGGTGAAGACACTAATGGTAACCTTATAAAAGGTTTTGGTTATACAGAAACAGTAGGACAGGGTAATTGTGCTGGAATTATCAATAAGGAAGGAAAAAGATTTGGATTCCATGGATTTAGTGGAACTCAAACCAATATGACGAATACTAGAATTACCGATCCTGAAGTTTTAGAACAAAGGTATCCATGTATAGTTAATGAGTATACTATTAGAAAGAATTCTGGAGGTAAAGGGAAATTCAATGGAGGTGATGGTTTAATCCGTGAGATTAAATTTAATAGTGATGTCCATCTTTCATTAGTAACTCAAAGAAGAGTGTATTCCCCATGGGGTATCTATGGTGGTGAGGATGGTAAAAAAGGTGAAAACTTCCTTGGACGTAATAGAGGAAATAATGTAATTCAATGGATTAAATTACCTTCTTTGGCAGAGATTGAAATTAAATCTGGTGATATTATTAGGATTTTAACACCTGGTGGTGGTGGATTTGGTAAACCTGAAGATACTGATGAGTTTTGGGGAATTGGTCAGGAATTTTCTAAGCCTTTTAATCATACTTTTATTTCTTCAGGTACTTTAGGAACTATAAAAGAAGCTTCAAATACATCTCAGTAGTGAAGGATTTCTTATAAATTCAGTTATATGCAGTTGGGAAGCTCTTAGATAAGTTCATAGTTATACGCAGTAAATTCAATAAATATTTGATTGTTTCTCCTCCTTTATTGTTTGTGTTAATCTCTTATAAATCAAGTTTTTGGTATGATTTTTACTTTTATTTAAATAGAAGGTCTAAACGACGTTTATCCACAATATAAATATCCGTGGGTTCCCACAAAAAAACACACTAGCGATATGAATAAAAGTAGTAAAATTCAAATTATTGGTGGTGGGACTTTTGGTCTTTCTAGTGCATATCACTTAGCCACTAATGGATATACCAATATTACGGTAATAGACAGAGAAGAAGTACCATCAAAGTTTTCAGCAGGATATGATTTAAATAAGATAATTAGACCAGAGTATGAAGATCAATTCTATACGGATTTAGCATTACAAGCCATTGAAGAATGGGAAACTGAGACGTTCAAACCTTTCTTCCATAAAGTAGGTTATGTCAATTGCAACTCTCCTAATGCACCTGAAAAGACTCTTGAAGTGACGAAGACATTTTATAATATACTTCAGGCTAATCACAAAATTCCAAAGGATTCGGTTAGTTTATTAGCCACTGAGAGCGATTTTAAGAAGGTCTTACCTTTGAATATTGATTTTAAAGGATGGACCGGGTACTTTAATAAACATGCTGGTTATTCTCATTCATTTAAGGCATTGAAGTTTCTAGCTGAAGAGTGTAAAAAAATGGGTGTTGTATTTATAGTAGACAGAATAGAATCGTTAAATTTTGAAAATGATCAATTTAGGGGTGTTTTAAGTAATAAGAATGAATATTTAGCAGACTTGACCATTATATCATTAGGAGCTCATGTGAGTGCTGTCTACCCAGAAATTGGAGAATTTGTTACATCTAAAGCTTGGAGTGTTGGTCATTTACAATTATCCAAGGAAGAAGCAAAACCTTTGAAAGGTATGCCTGTGTTAAACTGCCGTGATATTGGATTTTGTTTCGAGCCTGATGAAGATGAAAATATTTTAAAAATGTGTAATAGTTCAGCAGGATGGGTGAACCATGCCAAAACTAATGTTTCCATCCCAACTGAAAACAATGATGGTGTATGTGAAGTTGATAAGGATAGCTTAGATAAACAAGCAAAAATATTTTTTCCTGATATAACTAAACCTGTAATTGATAGAAAAGTTTGTTGGTGTTGTGATCGGAGTAATTCTGACTATATGATTGACTACCATCCAAAGTACAAGAACTTGTTATTTGCAACGGCTGATTCAGGACATGCATTTAAAATGTTACCTCTTTTTGGTAAATGGGTATTAGGAAGGATAAATGATAATCTTACGGAAGAACAGCACACTAGATGGAGTTGGTTTCATGATAAGGAAGAGAAGGAAATAGAAGAGATTTCTTGGAGATTAGGAATGGTTGTGAACTTGTCAGGGGAAGAGAGAATTTGAAATAGATCTATGGCGGAATATTAACCTTAAATTTCGTATTATTGATATCTACGAAACTCTCTGGCTGATTTTAAGTTTCTTTGCAATTCTATTATAGTCTAAATCTACGAACTCCTTGTTATGTTTAATGAGTTCATGCTCTATAAATTTCTTGTAAAACACAGCAATAAAAAACTTAGAAAGAATAAATTAGTAAATAAATAAAAAAAAACAATTCCCTTTACCATGTCACATAATGACCCAGATCCTGATCCCATAATTTTATGTTAATATTTTCATCAATCACTTGTTGAAAACTATCCAATTCCAACCCCAAATCATTCCAATAACTCTCATCAATTTCATCACTAATTTTTACGTCATGGACTAACATAACATCTGGTGAAGATAAATAATTAATTGACCCATCAACTTCACTATCACCATAGATAAAATCCCATAAGGATGACTTTAAGTCAGATAATAATTGCCAACGATCCTTACATTTTTGTGTTGTATGCTGTGATAAATAAAATAAATTATCAAAGGTATCATTTATACATTTTACCTTTTTATCATGTTGAAAAGATTTGATGTTAATAATGGATTTATTGATGGAATAAATATGCTTCAATTCTTTTATCAAACTTCTCAAAATTGAAAAAATGGTTTGAATCGGTTGAAATTTACGTAATTCCCATAAATATCCAATGAATTCAGGCATTTTACCATGCTTAATAAATTCTTGAAGTAAATGGATTTGATTTTCAACTAATTTAGGATTAAGAAGAACATCATCTTTTGATGTAGATGATACATCGATTTTTCTATCACGATTTTCGATAATAATATTTAAAAGGATTTGACATCTATCAGGTAAAGTTGATATGACAGAAGAACTAAATTTAACAAAGGATTCCTGTGATGGCATAATATATGATGGATTACATATTTTTTCAATTTGTGAAGAACAAAAGGTTGACAATTCATTTATTTGATCATTTAAGATGGTGATATCTCCATTTTTCATTGGAATTAGCGAATGTGATTTTCTTAGAATTTTATTGCAAGTTTCAACCCATTTAAACTTAGAATTAGCGAATGCAATTGCTTGATTCAATAATGTATAATCCCCGGTATAGTTCTTAAAGTATTCATTGGGTAACAAAGTATCATATTCACCTTCAACAATAATTGGTGGTAATCTTGAGGACAATGAGATGGTTACATCAAGATAATAAACTTGCCACCAAAGTATTCTTCTTAATTGAATTTCCCTTTCATTAGTAAGTTTATGATAAGTTATTGGATCTCTATTTAATTCCAATAATTGTGACAACCTCACCAATGTACCTATTGATCCACAATCGTCAGTTCTGCAATCATTTCTAATAGCCGAATGTAATATGACAGATGATTGCAATCCAACCAATGATATGTTCTTAGGAAAGTCACTCATTGCCAATGCAATTTCAGCTGCACCCACAAAAAATTTCATCCTAGCTATATATATTTCTTTATCTATATTTTTGAAACTTATTTCTTCAAACTCTGAAACAGATGCTGCATAAAAGATGGTAAAAATTTGAATAAAATACGACAAATCAACTGATTCTTTATCATTCCAATACTTTTCGTATGCTGGTGATATCAGCTCCCAATCCAAGATTGGGATTAAGGGATGAATTGATACTTTATATCTCACAAATAATAAATCAGCCAATTTCTTCTCAGGCATAAATGACTCAAGAGTTTGCAAATTTTCTTCGATGGATGAACCAGTCTGATTTAATGAAGAGTTAAAGATGGTTGTAATTACAGGCCCAATTCTTGATTTAGGACTTAGGTCATCATCATTGACACGAACCCTTGGCCAGAAGTTTTTTCCAAGTGGTGAAACCCCTTCATCACAACAAGACAACGGAGTTTTCGGTAATGAATGTTTTAAACTGAAATTCTTAATACTTTTTATATCAGGCAGCTTCTCTGGTGATGATTTATGTGATGTTGTATCATTTGTTAATTTAGATATAGGTATCTTATGTATTCCTGATGAGTCAGATTCAAGTTTTTTATCAATTTCAGCCATTATACCCACAGTTCCATCTATTAGCATTTTCTCGTGCTTTGAAAACACGGATGATGAAGTGGAAACAGATGATTCATCAGATTGTTTTCTTTCCCTAAATTCAATTTGATTCTCTTTATTTTCATAATTACACTCATGCCCATGAACCTGGCAATATTCACAAGTAGGACGTTGACGAGAACATTTCCTTTTTTGCCTCCTACATCTTATACATGAAACAACTTTGGAATTTTTAGGCGCCGTAGTAAACTTTATGACCCCAGGAATATCTTTCATAATTAATGAAAATAGTGCGAGGTGTGGAGTTTATATATTTTAGACCTTAAAAGTGTGGATCATAAGAAATTTCTTTTGTTCCGATTACGCTTAATTGTTGAGCCTAACAACCTAATGTTTTGAAGGATATAAAGTTTCAAACGCCTAAAACGTTGATAATCCTATATTAAACATCATTTCCTTTTCTGGAATATTTATTAATGTTCTATGGAATTATAGCCCAAAGTCGCCATAAGCGCTTAAATTTAAAATGAGGTCAAGATAAGCTTCTGAACATTAACATCATAATTTGTACATACCGATAAATTAAATAAGTTAGTCTTCAAACTGAATACTTGGATCTGTTTGTGCATATTTTTAGGCTAAGGCATTTTGGTACAAAATTAAAACATTGGGCAGATAGCGGTTATTGCACTCTGTGATACATATAAATAACATTTGTCCCAAGAAACTTCCAAACTGTTTATATTTGAAAACTTAATTGTAATCCCAAATTATTTCTAGGTTATTAAAATCACCAGTAGTTTAATTATAGAGCCTACTTAAATTTCATTGAATACGACAGATCACGGTTCAAGAAGAAATCAATCGCATCAACTGTGAATTGATAGTTTGAAACTGTTGTGAAAAATTCCGGAGAATTCAGAGTCACTTGTTACAATCCACAATTCTTCTATTACACTTTTATTTGATCAACATTGCATTCGATCATTATTATACTTTCGTATTTATGGATGTATAAAATTTTACAGGGCTCCTGGTTGCGGCCCACACCTTCCTATTATGGAGTACCTCCGCTTTGCCGCATAAAGATGCAAAATGTGGATATAAATAATATACTGTTTCCATTTTGCACATGAAGGTAATTTTAAGTCTAGTATAGATCTTGAAATATGCACACCAAGAGATTTCAAGGAACTTAATGAGAATCTATGGTAAAAGAATTAAACATATATTAATAAAACGTTATATTAAGGATAAGCCGTAGGATCCAAACCAAAATAGCCCTTTTCAAGTGTAGTGGCATTCAATAAAGATCTTTGCCCAAATCCACCTTCTATACCTTGACTAGACACTGTATTCCCCCACCATACTATTGGCTTACTGTGGTAAAATACCGAAAAGAAGATGATAACAGCACTAAAAGCAACACCTGAATTCATAGCAGCTGATAAGATATAATTGTATTTTTGCCACCAATTTTGGTATTTCTTTCTTATATAAAACATGAATGCAAAGGAGAAATAAACTCCCATTGTAAAATAACTCAAATTATATGGAGCATAAACTTTGATTCCACCAATGATTAAAGTTGGTTGAAAATACTTGGAAAGTTTCTTTGGGGCATACTTCTTAAATAAGATACATGGTATTGGTAACAAGGCTCCAATTAAGAAACACCATTGTAATAACGGATATAAACCACTGAAGACTTTCTTAGGGCCAATAACACCCCATAAGATTGAGGCACTAAAGAATGTAGTAGCACCAGGACAACTGAATCTTTGCTTTTGCCATGGTTCGCAATAATCTTCAATATTTTTAATCAAAAAGTCGATAACACCCAAAGATACAAAGGAACTAACGAATACTGATAACATTTGACACCTAAACATTGCTCTTGGAGGAATTTTAGCATAGTGACCCATTTTTTGATCTGAAATATATGTTTGTGCTTGTCCATTTATATTATAACCATAAGCTTTAATGAAATTTAATGCTAACCCATTACCAGGAAGTGCATAACCAACGATTAATTCCACTAAAATATTAAGTCCGAATTGGAACCCAGTTGTAGCAAAGATAAGTGTTAAAGGAATTAAGAAAGCAAAATTTATGGCAACTGCAAAAAAGATACCCCATACTGGTGTTTCAGCTGGATAAATCTTAACACAAATGATTGCTAAAACAATTGAAACAACTAAAACAACAAGAAAACACCAATCAGGTACTTCTTTATAACTTTTCATCATTCTAGTATGTGGATCATTGAATCCTTCAAAAGTAGATCTTCTAAAGTTTTTAAAAGATTTCCCTAAGTTTTTCAACGCATTCCAAATAGCCTTTTGGTTGACATAAGTTTCATAAATAATGGCAAATGGATAAAGGGCAAAATAAGTTCCATAAACCACCAAGTTAGCTGCTGAATAATATGGTGGACCAAGTTTTTCATATTTTTCTTGATCAAAGAGAGATCTTTCATTAATGACGTCTCTGACATTGTAACTTTGTCCTTTATTGGTGAATAATGCATTTGAGTTGATTGGGATGAAACCTGACCAGTATTTATTAGTCCAGAATACTCCGATGATACTGAAAAACCCAATAAAAACACCAATGTATTGATTGATTTGAGAATAAAATGGGATAGTTAATGCAAAATTGTGGTCAATGATATTCCAATCAAATGAAGGAATTGGGTTCAATCCTAAACCATAATTGGAACCAGTGATAGCAGCCAAGTTAAAATTATATGGTGCAATCCATGTCATCCAATTGAAAGTTGAAAGTGCTTCAAAAATATAATTAGGAAACCAAAAGTAAAGGAATGAAAAAATGAATGCTATGAAAAAAAATCTATACCTTGAAATTGTCCACCCATTGACCTTCTCTTTCTTTTCTGGTTTCATTAATGCGGAATTCAAAGCTAAAGTTGGTAAAACTGTGGGCCATATAGCTTTACTTGGGTAGATACAGAACTTTCTCATGATACCTGCAAATCCAAATCCTAAGAAGTTGGTACCCAAGATCAATAACACTTGGTATCCAAAGTCAGCCCACTCATTGTTATAGTACTTTGCAAGCTTTTGAACATGAATATTCCATGATACATATGACGGTGTGGCTGAAACAGAATAAAAGATGGTTGTTAACATTTGCTCCTTATGATTCCAAGGACCAGGATTTAAATCAATAGTATATTTCCACACTTTAAATTTCCATTTTGGTAAAATTGCAGCTAATAGTAAACCCGATGGGTAAATTAATAATTGGACGACTGAAGCTGGTAAAGTAATAGAGGGCCTTCTCTCGTGGAAGAATTCATTGATAAAAGAACCAACAGCTGTCCAGATAAGACCTAAAAGATAAACTCTGAAGGTTTCTACATATAATTTTGGATCGTCAAAACAGTCAGCAACAGCCCTAACTTCAGGATAAGGAGAATGGTATTCAATTAAAGCAGCCTCAATTTTTGTTTGCAACTCCCAGTTTACAATGGAATTATAATCAAGCTCATCAGCTTCCTCAGAATATAAGGGGGCTACTGCAGATTTTATTTCTCCTTCTTTATCTTTCTCGTTGGTTTCTTCTGCTTCGCCAGAATTAGAATGAATTGAAGGGCTAGGATCTTGCAAATTATCTGGTGCAGCTGCAACTAACCTTTCAATCAAATCAAACACATCGGAAGGAAAATTGACATCGTCATCATGTTCCTCTAATGCTTCTTTCAAAATATCTACAGCTTTATGCACTGCTAGGTTCTCAATTTTTTCAATCATATATGTGAGACCATAAGGTACATCTTCCAATGAAAGTAAATCATTATAACCAAGTCTTTTCAAAATGAAAAATTTGTGCTCAGAGGTAAGTTTCTGACGAACTTCCCCAAGGATAGTTGGATTTGATGTTATCGTTTTCAAATTAACAACTTCAGGGTCTTTGATGTCTAATTGGTGATCAGGACTATGAACTGATGTCAAAGGATTATCGGCGACCATTCTGTTTGAACCCTATGAAATGAAATCTTTCAAGGATGTGTGGGTATTTATAACTTTCTATTCATCTAAGGATGATTTACCCAAAATGATCATATGTACAAAACCTTATTCATAAAAGCAAATTTTAAAGAATGGTACAGAAAATATGTAGGAGAAGCCACATGGTTTTGGACGATGACATTCGTTTCATCCTTCAGGGATATAATTTAGTAGCTACACAGGTTTCAGTGTGCTAACTTGACAACCTGATGCTTCTATATTGTATTTAGAGCTTTATTATTGGCCCGGAAAATTATGGCTCATGCATTGAGAGTAAAGTCCATCATTTGCTATACACAGTACTGCTAAATTACTAGCTCATGTTATCACAAAAATGTATGGATTTACACTAACGCGTAAACTTGCTGTTATTAGTTTAATCATTGGCCTTATCTTGAGTTTTACCTTATCAGAATATAGAAACTGGCCCCTGTTATGGAAGGATTCCCTGCATAGTATTTTTTTTAATACCATGGTTTACTAAATTAAGATTTGAAATGCAGAGTTGGTGTAGTTTATGTGTAGTTAGTGTCGAGACGAAGTAATTGTCGTAAAGAATCGTCAAAGAATTCCTGAAATGGTTTGCGGGAAATGTTTCGGAAATAATACATCAAAATTTTTCTTTTCCCATTAAACAAATTTTCTTTTTTTTCCGAAGATCTTATCAATACTAGTTACCCAAACCAGAAGAATCTTATCGGGAGTTAAATTTTTGTGGAAAGAATTCGAATGTTACTCAAGATGTGTGAAATACTATCAAGGGTAAAATTTATCTAACTACTATTCAAAGGGCCAATTTTGCTGTCAAACTCGCTATTCTCTTGCATCACATCTTTCGGATTAATCACGAATATTAGAGAACAAAAGCTTATCAGCCACACATTCCGGAATTAAGCAAAGAGGCTTAACTTTGCATTATTGACATACTCTTTAGAAGTACCTTCATGTTTGAAGACTTGATTATAATTAGGAATAAGAAATTATAGTAAGTTATAAACAGTGGCTTGATTAAAAACTCACACCATTGCTGTTTGTTTCAACATTAATTATTATATATTATCATTATTAGCACTATTTGCATTCTTTTTTTTTCTTTTTTAATTTTGGAGATGAGATGCAATAAAATTCTTACTGGAAAAGAAATAAGTATTGCAAGATATGTTGGTCTTATATTTATGAAAAGCCTAATGTAGTTTAAGTCCTAATGACTTAAAATTGAAAGCTTTATTTAATATATTTTAAACTTCTAAGTTTCTGATAATTGCTTACTCCTAGGCTTTCGGTAATATGATAAAGGGCCTTGTTGGAACATTATAAAAGTTAATATTAGAATTCAAGAGTTCTTGATGTGGTTTCCACTGCAAATTTTTGCTTAAGGTTTCAATTTTTACCTAAATGAAAAAACCGTGTGTGTGTTGAATTTTAAGCTTCCATATTCAACTTGACAAAATACTAGCTAAACTATGCAAGTTTGGTTTCTAAATAACCATAATCACCAACCAATAAACTTTAAAAATTCAAAAATTATTTCTGCTCAAAACCTGTTCAATTCCAACCTCATTCAAACCAGTATCAGGAATTTAATCGTAATAAAGGGAAACTTTTCAACAAACCTATATACAAATAGGAATGGTGGGGGTTGGAATTCCATACCTATATGCCTTCTGTGAAACATTCTTATTGAACATGTATTGATCTAATATGGGAGATCAAAGTGCCAAAAAGAAACTAGGATAATATATTTTCAGTTTTTTAGGGCTTGATCCTACTTACTCAGTCTTGAAGCGTTAATATCTCTATTGGAATGGTAACATCTACTCTCCCAATGGAAATCATAATGTCTTATACTTCCATTTTGAAACGTCTTGTAGTTTTGGAAAACTTAAATTCTTTTTCTCTTTACTGCTATTATCATATTGAGTTGATGAAGACAATCTCTGGAACGTCAAACAATTCTGGTTGAAGATTTACAAGCAAGAAAATTGATCCAAAACCACTTTCAGTGAAAATGAATTTGTTGCTTTCCTGTTATTTGACATCCAGAATCAATCATGGGCAAAGTGGTTTTATAGTATTCGCATATCAATGCTTATATATTTGGCTCCAAGATGCGGCTAAAATTATAAACACCGTTCGCTAAAGCCGCGCGATGCCCATCAATTTTGTGGGGCTACACTTTAGTGGAGGTTTTACTGAAAGCTCCCATTTTAAAATTAAGTCATTATATCCTTCTCCACTTCAGAAATGTAAATACCTTTCAATGCATTGAGCTGCGTACCACGATCACAAAAGAGTTCATAAATAATAAAAATCCAAATTACTAGTAGACAATTTATTGAGTTAAAAACTATAACTAACTATTAACACATCCACTTACTTTCAGGCCTCATTATTAACTAAAAATAATTTTCTTCTAAGTCAGCAAATAAGGTATTACCCTTTGGATCGTAACCGATTTCCTTCTTGGTAATATCATTAGTGGCAATCTTATCTTCACCAAGTAATCTACCAATTACACCTAAAATCTTAGGTCCATCTTCCTTTGGAGTATCCTTGATTGGGATTTTTAAGTGTTTCAGGATTAAATCATAAAAGTCGTTTACTACGAATTGTTCAGTGTGAGCATGATAAGTTGCACCTGGAGTACCTTTCTCTAAAGCAAGGACGAAACAAGTGGCAACATCGTCTCTGTGTGCTGTTAACCAATGGTTCTTACCGTCACCAATTCTAGCAACATGTCCGTTCTTCTTTGAGGTATTGATGATAACAGGAGCAAATGCCTTATCGCCTTTACCGTGAGTGATTGGTGGAATTCTAACAACCAGGGATCTGACATTATGAGCTTTAAGACCTACAGCAATATCAGCACTTGCTTGACGTGGGTCTTGCAATGGTTCAGTGACTTCTGAAGCTTTTACACCGGATGGATATGGGTATCCACCAGCAATTACAAATGGTCTACCAGTACCAATTAATCCCTTACCAATAGCGGTAATTGAAGCTTGATCAGCTTTACAGGCTTCAAGATAAGCAGCACGAGGATCTGAAGCTTTGATGAAATCGTGAATATAAGCTAAATGAATTACACCATCAGATTTTTTGGCACCTTCTTCTAAGACGTTTAAATCTGTTAATGATCCTTCTAAGACATCACACTTCAATTGTCTTAAAGCTTCCCCAGATTCTTTACTTCTGGCTAAACCCAAGACTGAATGACCTTTTTCAATAAGTTGTCTTACAACTTCTTTACCAATAAACCCGTTTCCACCTGTAACAAATACTTTCATTTTAATTTTGATATAAACTTACAAACTTACGAAGGAGAACAATAGCCACTTATATAGTTTTACAGAATTGAGGTTTGCCGTTATCCGACACTACCCATATTAGAGCGTTCCGCATTTTTAAGATCCTCGTTCCGCTTAATAATGAGGCTCGTTCCGATTATTACTAAGGCACTTGGCCTTAATTCCACCAGTTATAGACCCGAGTCTTTACAATAAAAGTCCCCGAGAAATACGGCAATACACCCCTGTAGGGGATCAAGATTGATAACTTGCTCAAAAGCCCCTAATTCTATCAGCGTTATTGCCGCATTTACGTGCAGCTTTTTACGGCAGTTAAGGATTAATAATCAAGTTACCAATTTATTGTGAATTACTTGTCTTATAAAATTAAGGCAATGCAAAACACAATAGATTATTTAATTCAATCTTCTTTTGATCCTTAGGAAGTATAAATTTTTACAATTGAATTGAACTTTCATTTCTAAAATACAGGAGAGTTAGGTTCGGTTTAATGCCTCGAGACTTCAGCCATACACCATATCAAGTTTCTATGGGGATATATTTGCATATTATTGCTAATTAATCTGATCATTGAGTGTTTCTAGAACTGTTTTTCTGTCGTGGCAATAAACTATTGTGAACAATCTGAATCTTATTTATAAAGGGGTGCGTGGCGGTGGCTTAAACCTCGTAAATATTAAATTGATTAAACCTATGAAGCCCTCTTCTGTAATATCTCTAAACCCTTCAAATATAAAGATACTACTCTTTTAGGACCCTATAACATAATTTTTACTCATTACCTTTTTTTTTTGATTTTTTTTTAATTATTATCCGGAAAAATATTAAGATCGTGATTATCACAGATCACTAAAGGCTGATCTCCTCTTTTCTGAAATTGAAAAAGAAAATCAGAAAAAAAAGAATTAGTTGACCTAAATGATGAAAAAAGACATAGATATTATTAGAAAAGTTCTCTATACAGATTAAGATAAAAAAAGAATTGTTTCTATTTCTGCTGAGGTTGCAAACATTACTTTAGGTTCGCAATCAAATTAGTGGAGTATAAAAGTGCGAGGCTCTTGGCCCAGTTAGAACATATTCCATTTGAATCTTCCATAGAGCATATGTATTTGTGTTATTATGCTGCTTGGATACTAGAAAGTGATTCTTAAGCTTATTCTGATCGAATCTATTGAATAGTATTTCTTTAAATTAAAATAACCTGTAGAAACTTGCTATGAAATATATCTTTGCACTATGTTTTCTTTAAGAACGTGACAAAACTATATCAATTATCACAATAAAGAACTGGGCAAAAATATGTTATTTATCCAAATAAAATAGTTCACTTAAGCTAGTTTAATAAAAATATTAGTGAATTTTTGATGCAAAATGCTACATGTGATCAGCCGTACTTGACTTACAATCCCGTTAAATTGGAAAAATGCTTTAAGGTTCTGCTTTAACTTTCAAAACTGTATTCACTTGTTTAATACTATTTTATATTCAAATACATGAGAATATGACCGTAAACTACTTAATGCAACCATAATGATGCATTAAATCTTCCATTACTGTTTAACAAAACTACAAGGAATCCAAGTGAACTAACAGCAGATATTATAAAATAACAGATATGATCGAGGAATTATTGTCGTGGTATTTATAGACAAGATGAACCAAAGTCAGCAATGATCCACTATTTACTCCCTTTTATAGGCTTTTGTCTTAAAATTATGTCATTGTTTCGGGCTATAAATGAGCCTTAAAAACTGCTTTCACGGTTCATTACATTGGAATGAAATTATTTACAATAAAACTATCAAGTTAAAGAAGAGATTAAACCAGTGGAAATTGAACAACCAGTGGGCAAAATTAACACCTCTTGAAAATGGGGGAACTCCCAGATACCTGGAAGTTTTTTCGTATGCTTCATAATGCCGGGGACAATGGCTGAAGTGAAATGAAACAGCTAGTCATTTTATTTGTAAAATCACTTGAATAGTTTCAAGAGGACAAGTACAGGACATGAAAATGAACAGCTTTAGATTACCCAAAATGTTATCCAAACGCCTGGGAGATTTCCTAATCTGTTTTACAAGCTACAGGTTTCCGTCTGCTGGACAGGAAAAATCAAGAGTAATAGGGAAAGGAGAAATCAATTATCAGAATTGAAGTACTAAATGATAATTTGAGATGGAGTAGAGTTGAAGGTGGATTTATTTTTGTGAATGTTCGATAGAATTATTTAAATCCACCAATTTGAAAGATTGAATTATACCACTAGTTGCAAAGTCTAGTTAGCCTTCAAATATAGGAGAGAATATCTCATACTCTTGGATTTAATAAAACAATGCTATAAAGCACTTTGCAGATATGTGGAATGTTCATGAATATCTGAATTAACAAAGGAGATCTTCATTCTGTCAATCACATCGTTGATAATTTCAGGTAGGTTTTCTTTGAGATGCTGCATTGGGAGATCCAAGATTCATTATTAATTATGTACAATATAGACTTACACAATAAATGCGATTTGGTCCCGATAAATTTCTTGGTTTAATTTCATGTATATGTACCCAATGTAAAATTTAATTACAGGTTATGAAAATTCTAATCAACGGAAACCTAAATTTTAACTTTTAGTACTCCAATGTACGATAATCTAAGTTACTGCAAGCAGTGTGCCATAGGTAGAGGAGCATATTTTATGCGGGGTGTAAGTTTTTTTGATGTTTGTTTATGAGTGACAAATTCAATTAATTCCTATCTCTACGTAGAATACATGAAACTATGTATGTATTATGTCGCAATACATGTGCATCACTCTTTCAATTGAGCGGAAATATACCATAGTCCAAAATTAGCAGATACAATTTATCTAGAGAGAAGGTTTAAAGGGCCCCCTATGCAGGTGAAATATTAGTTAGCCAGGGTCGAGACTTAGATGAAAGACACGCTAAAAACTCTAAAATTTATCCAAGCAGCCAATAAAAGTTTCTTAAGCCTCCATCAATAGTAAAAAATAATCATATTTTTCTCCAAAAAAGAAACCATAAGTTTCCATTTTGGCGCAACTACTTTCCGTGAATGGAGTTTTGAGCTATTTTCGGTAATTCGCAAATAAACTTGTTGTTTAAAAATAAGAAATTTCACGGTAACCCCTCGTATTTTATCCAGATCTGTTAAACCCTATTCATAGAAAACGTGAGCTTCATTGTTATCGAACAGAATTTTAGACAATATGGTTATATTGATGTAAGGCTGATTAATCTACAATACATTCGTGTAGCCAATTATTATTAGCTTTGTTATTTTTGTTGAGCAGAACAGAACACAACACAACACAACACAACACAACAGAAAAGCAGTCTGTCAGAAATTGAAACGAGAGAATAAATTAAAGTTCGGGATCGAGATTAGGCGACAAATACCCTTGCATCTTTTAGGAGGGTTTCCATTCCCCAATATTTCATAAAACTTCCCGATAGTTCGGTTCAATGTCATAACCATTGAATAAAATTGGGGACAAAACTGAGGGAATGTTTTACCAGAGCTCAATGCAGAACAATGGTCATAGTCAAACTTACGAAATTTCACGAAAACCCATTGAATTTCACGAGTTATAACTCATTTTCTCCACCAATGAATAATGCTGGTCTGGATAATTACGAATGGTTAGGTAGCTTTATGCGAGCTACAACAATAATTGAAAACATTTAAGTAACTTTCTGACTACAAATTAAAATTGTTTGGTTTCACATTTGATACTAAGAAGGTTCAATTATCTTGTAAAAGGGTTCTAACTAGATAATTAAGTGCTTAAAGATATGAAAATTTCCATGATAGGTTAAGAAGTCTAAAAAATATTTTCCAAGGATTTACGGCCCTATTCAAAAAATATTTATTTTGTACTGCATGAAGATTTCGAGAGTTTAATTACATGCAAATGTCAAGCTTAAACTTTAATTTTTAAATATTCTAAGTCTAAACTTTCGAATGTATTTACGGTAATCCATTGTTCAAAGAAAAATTATCCTGGCTTGGAAAACTTGTTTCCCGATTAGGTTGCAAAAAAGTTTAATATGTCGTCCGAAATGTAACTTCTTAAAATAATTTAGCATTTGCAACTTAGGTTTACAAGTCTTAGTGATGAAACTTGGGAACAAGTAAGGCCTTCTGAAAATAAAAAAAAAAAACTAGGCATCCAAAAAGAAAAAACAGGCTTAATTTGATGAATCGTGTCTTTGGGGCTTTTATTATTTAAATAACCAAGTGGTCCCTGTATATTCCACACTTGCAAAGTTTACATTCGCTATTTTAAAATGTTTGGCTTATCTCGTAAAACTTTGCTCGCATTAGCTTATCTGGTAGCTCTTGCTAATACGCAAGATATCACATCAGATACTATTTCTCGAGGAACAATTGACTTATCAATTGGAGACTTTCATATTTATCCAGACGTTTTCTACTCCATCATTGACAATACTGTAACTGATATTACCGGTTCCCTCAACAATGAAGGTGGCTTTTACATTTCAACTGATAACTCAGCCATAGGTATTCAAGCAAGCGTTAATAATTTGTTAGGAGAAATTGTCAATTCTGGTGATTGGGCTTGGAATTCTTCAAGAACTCTTATTTCACCAACTTATTTGATTAGTGGGTTAGACTTTACCAATACTGGTAACTTGTGGTTGGGGGGTACAGGTTCTGCACTCATTCCAGTTTTTTCAGTTCTTGCAGTTGATGATTGGAGTAACAGCAATTTGATGGTTTTTCAACTTAATGGAGGAACTCAAGGTACCGTGTTCCTTGGATCTAATGTTGCTGCTGGTATTACAACTATTGAAAATACTGGTACTATTTGTTTGACCAATGAGTTATATACCCAGACCACTCAAATTGATGGTAACGGTTGTTTCAACATTGGTGATAATTCTGAAGTCGATCTTGTTGGTAGTACTGTTGGTCTTTTTCAAGTTGATCAAGATCAGACTTTCTATTTAAGCTCCCCTAACTCAAGAATTCAAGTTGTTCCTACCATTGCAACTCAAACGTATAGGGTTAGTGGTTTCGGTAATGGAAACAATCTTAAGGCTACTGCATTGATTCAAAGTTATTCCTATTCTGGAAATACCTTAACTCTTAGGTTTTTACTTTTAGGTGATATTAGATTTGTTATTGGTACCGGATATGATTCATCACTCTTTAGTATCTCAACAACCCTCACTGGTCAACAAATTCTGTATAGTGGACCAGTGCCATCTGGTGCTACAAGTACTTCAAATTGTTTGTCATGTTTACCTTTCCCAGAAGTTCCAGGTATTGATTTCGATGTAAGCTCATCTAGTGAGGAGTCATCATCTAGTGAAGAATCCTCATCAAGCGAAGAATCATCCTCAAGCGAAGAATCATCATCAAGCGAAGAATCATCCTCAAGCGAAGAATCCTCATCAAGCGAAGAATCATCATCTAGTGAAGAATCATCATCAAGCGAAGAATCATCATCTAGTGAAGAATCCTCATCAAGCGAAGAATCATCATCTAGTGAAGAATCATCATCAAGCGAAGAATCATCATCTAGTGAAGAATCCTCATCAAGCGAAGAATCATCATCTAGTGAAGAATCATCATCTAGTGAGGAATCCTCATCAAGCGAAGAATCATCATCTAGTGAAGAATCATCATCTAGTGAAGAATCCTCATCAAGCGAAGAATCATCATCTAGTGAAGAATCATCATCAAGCGAAGAATCCTCATCAAGCGAAGAATCATCCTCAAGCGAAGAATCATCATCAACTGATTGTCCTGAATGTACCGATTACACTACCACTTTCACTACTACTGATGCTGACGGAAACCCAACTACTGAAACTGCCGAGGTTATTGTTACTACTGACAGTGAAGGTGATTTGACCACCACCACCAGAGACTTAGGTGCTTGTCCTGAGTGTACCGATTACACCACCACATTCACTACTACTGATGCTGATGGAAACCCAACTACTGAAACTGCTGAGGTCATTGTAACCACCGATAGCGAAGGTGATTTGACCACCACCACCAGAGACTTAGGTGCTTGTCCTGAATGTACTGACTACACCACCACTTTCACTACTACTGACGCTGACGGAAACCCAACTACCGAAACTGCAGAGGTTATTGTAACAACTGATTCAGATGGAGACTTAACCACCACCACTAGAGACTTAGGTGCTTGTCCAGAGTGTACCGATTACACTACTACTTTCACCACTACTGATGCTGAGGGAAACCCAACTACTGAAACTGCTGAAGTAATCGTTACTACTGACAGCGAAGGTGATTTAACCACCACTACCAGAGACTTAGGTGCTTGTCCTGAATGTACTGACTACACCACCACTTTCACTACTACTGACGCTGATGGTAATCCTACCACTGAAACTGCCGAGGTTATTGTTACTACTGACAGCGAAGGTGATTTGACCACAACTACCAGAGACTTAGGTGCTTGTCCAGAGTGTACCGATTACACTACTACTTTCACTACCACTGATGCTGACGGAAACCCAACTACTGAAACTGCTGAGGTCATTGTAACCACCGATAGCGAAGGTGATTTGACCACCACCACCAGAGACTTAGGTGCTTGTCCAGAGTGTACCGATTACACTACCACATTCACCACTACTGATGCTGATGGTAATCCTACCACTGAAACTGCCGAAGTAATCGTTACTACTGACAGCGAAGGTGATTTAACCACCACCACTATTGATTTAGGTGCTTGTCCTGAATGTACTGACTACACTACCACATTCACTACCACTGACGCTGATGGTAATCCTACCACTGAAACTGCCGAAGTAATCGTTACCACCGACTCAGATGGTGATTTGACTACTACCACTATTGATTTAGGTGCTTGTCCTGAATGTACTGACTACACCACCACTTTCACCACTACTGATGCTGATGGAAACCCAACTACCGAAACTGCAGAGGTTATTGTAACAACTGATTCAGATGGAG
>JAJMJG010000048.1:0-39155 GCA_030563485.1 Yamadazyma lessepsii | reverse complement strand
AACCGTGAAAGTTAGTTAATAAGTTTTTACCTTGAACTTCATCAACTCTTAATTTGATGTTTCTGTATGAGTGGTCTTCACTACCTTGTAAATCTGCTAATGAAACTTCAACAACTCTACCTTTTAAACCATCGGCAGCATTTTTCAAACCAGTTGATTTATTGATTAAGGTCTTACCAACATTTCTGTTTTCAAAAGTTGATGGGGCTTTAATGTCAAACCAATCTTTTCTGGTGAATGGATCTACAATCTTCTTCTTTAATCCTTTTTTACCTTTGGATAATCTCTTATTTTTACCAACTGCCATATCTATTAATTAGAAAAATTAGATTTAGAGTATTTAAAAATCTGAAAAATTTTTCAATTTGAGAAATGTACTACGGTGTCGTGTGAGGGCATTTCATAGTTGGTGCGTTGTGGTGGTAATTTCTCGCGGTATTTACTACCAGATACTGAGAATTTGGCGAGGATGAGATTAGGTAATATTATTTTTGTGACGCGCGATTGTAGTCACGAGTATTTAGGTGTTCAGCCCTTATCTGAGGTTGTTGCAACCGTTATATTTTGCAACCATTAATAATGTACTATTATGATCAAGTTTGTTTAATAGGCTTTTGATATATTAATGTAAGTTTTTATTTCTTTTATATGCTCTATGTAGAGTTTTGAAGTGAACTGTTTTGATCACTTTAAGAAGAATACCAATACTCGTTATATTCATTTGTAAACTTATAATTCACAAATATAATCCACAAACATTATTTAAATAAAGCTCTATGAGCTTATACTCAGGCTTATATGAAGATAGAATAATATCTGTTAGTCCAATGAATAAATTATTCCAGAAAGTTTCTTTTCCTAAAGAGAAAGAAGCATTGTCTCCTAAAGATATAAAGGACATTGAAACAAAGAAAATTAAAGAACAAATCAGTTTATTATTAATATTCAGGAAAAAGAAAACCTCAATACCAAGTTTTGATGACTATAAGAGAATGTATTTTGAGAAAATGGGAGAAGATTATGATAAGAATATTACAGAAAAGAAATTTCTCCCAAATCAAGAAGCTTGGGATATTTATTTGAAAGGTAATGGTGATCTTTCAAAGGTTTCAAGACAACTTGCAAAGTCTTTCAGAATTGGCGAAGAAGTTTTCTTTGAAGATGGTTATGATAAATTCGTTGAGATGGTAGAGTATTCAGAATTATTTGAACTTGGTCAAGTCTTTTTTGAAGTTAAATCTAAGTTGAAGACGATAATTCATCATTTATTCGAAAAACATTCCAGAGCCCAAAATCATAGGTTACAAATGAGATCAAAGTATTATGAAATCTATAAGAAACATAAAGTTTTACTTAAAAATTTGGACAAGACAGCTTTACTAATGGAAAGTGGTGTAGTCATGACACAAGATGAAATATTAAGAAATATTTTAACGGATGCTGGTGTTTTAAAGGTGAAACCGGCAAGGCAATTTTATAATAGTGCCCCTTTTATTTTTGCTAGTAATATAAGAATCGATTAGTATTAGGATTCCTGGTGTATTTATCTAGAATCAAGTGTTTAATGATCATATAATATGGTGTACGGGTAAAGAATGAGTAGAGAAATGAGTAATGAATGAACAAAGAGTGAATCTATATACGAGTGAACATATTGTAAAGAAATATGAAAAAACACCACAAAAGAAGTCAGCGATATTGTATTGATTAGGACAGTTAAAAAATAATAATATACCTAATTTCCAATTAGGTCCATCATGTGTGATACAATGATAGAAGAAAATCATAGATAAGTGAAAAATAAACCTGGAAGGAAAATTTCAAATAATGAATTAAATATACTCAATTGATTAAAGGGATTGATTTAAATGGAAAAAACGAACTAGAACTGGCTTTTTTTGGATGGAATGCCTTACTTAGGTGGACATTGTTTTCGATTAAAGAGCCGAGATTATCAGTTACTCGAGGGTTGAGTATAAGATGGTCTGGGATGGTCTGGGATGGTCAATAAGATGAGTTCATAAAAATTCAACTACAAAAGTTTCTTTGCTATTGTCTAAGTATCTATTGAAATTCTATTCTCTCCATTAAATCAGCTGTGTCTAATCTTCTATTCCCCAAGGTCGGTGGAGATGAGATAATTCCGCTGCTTCATCGGTACACTACAATAACGCGAATTGTAAACAGATCAAACTCGTTTAACTAACATGGAGGAAGAGAATGATAACCAGTATGTATAAGAGATCGAAGTCTTTATGGCCCATTTTGTGGTGTAAGCTCTTTTGTGTATCAATGAATAATCCAGTGGAATTTAGGGATAATTTGGTCCATTAGTAGTGTATTAATTGTAGTGGTATTTTTTATATATCTATAACTCAATGAAGCACTGGTAATACATCAAAACCTAAAAATTGAATTTACAATTGAACAAACCATTTATTATAACACAAGCTATTGCCATAAGTTTCAAACTCTTACTAACTATAGGGTTGCTTTGAAAATAGGACTCATTGGAGATTCACAAATTGGTAAAACCTCGCTCATGGTGAAATACGTTGAAGGAACTTTTGATGATGATTATATTCAAACTCTTGGAGTTAATTTCATGGATAAAACCATTAAGATTAAGAATACTATCATAACATTTTCAATTTGGGATTTAGGTGGTCAAAAAGAATTTATTAATATGTTACCATTAGTATCAAATGATGCAATTGCAATTCTATTCATGTTTGATTTAACAAGAAAATCAACTTTGAATTCTATAAAAGAATGGTATAGACAAGTTAGGGGTTTTAATAAAACTGCCATCCCATTTCTAGTCGGTACCAAATATGATGAATTCATTGATTTACCTCCACAAGACCAATTTGAAATAACTCAACAAGCTAAAAAATTCAGTCAAGCCATGAAGAGTCCAGTGATATTTTGTCTGACGAGTCATTCAATTAATGTTCAGAAAATTTTTAAGATCATATTATCAAAGGCATTTGATTTGAAATTGAATTTAGAAGAAATTGTCAATGTGGGTGAACCAATTTTGATATATAAAGAGAGTTATGTTTAACTTTGTGATGATTTACGATAGGATTGTTTTAGATAGTGAAGATTGAATAATAGTAGAGTTTTAATCTAATAGAGGGTTATTTAAGTAGTTGACTCTATAATATAGATATAATTGCTAGATTTTCTTTGACGTAGGCTTTTGTGTGAGTGTATTGGGGTGGTCTTTATTTGTAGGGGTATAGTTATCTCGTGATTTATATGGTAGACCCGTACACCATATAATAAATTGAAGAATCCAAGATTCTGTTATTATACAGGATTTTTTCTTTGATTTATCAAGATTTAATCGAAATACAGTGATAAAGAAAGTGTAATATCCCTTATGGTATTATTCAATATTAAGAAGTCAAAGCTCCCTAAAGAATTCAGTCAATTCTTTGTCACCAACTCTACCTCGCTAACTCTACCTCGCTAACTCTACCTCGCTAACTCCACCTCGCCTACCATCTCACAGCGCGCTATATAATACCAAGTCTCTATGACATGGAAAGTAATAGAATCTGATGCTTCACCTAGAAGAACTAGACATTCTAAACCCAGCATTTCATTATTACGAACTAATGATAGCCTCACATTAAAACTAGGAGATTCAATTAAGTTTTATATTAAAGATGCTATACGAATAGGTTTAATAAGTGAAATTGACGTGAATATAGATAAAATCCAATTAAAAGTGTTTCTTCTCGAGAATGGAAAGAATCAAGTGAAAGATAATCATCCCAAATTGGATATTGAAGATAAAAGTTATAAAGAAATCAAAGATAATGAGTTATTATTAACAAATGTGACGATAAGAATTCCAATATTAGATGTGATTCAACGTCTAGAAGTAACTCTGGAAATGATGGAAATTGAAGGTTCTTCTACTAAATTTTTCTGTAATAAAAGCATAGAAAAACTAATTACCCCCTTAGATTTCGAAGAAGTGATATCCGTGATTAAAAGTAATTCTAAGGCCATAGACAAGGTGAAACAGTTGATACACAAATCACAAAATCCAGAAGAAGAAGAAGGAACTGAAGAAAATCCTTTTGTTGAAACTAACCCTTTCATTTCAGACGATTCAGATCCAGAGGATTCTCAAATAGACCTGGAACAAGAAGATACACTGGATAATGATCTGGATACTGATCCTGAAGTAATTGATGAAGATGAACCTAAACCTAAAAGGCCAAGAGGACGTCCAAGAAAGAATCCTCTGGAACCAAAAAGTTCCTTAGACTTAACAATAGATCCTAATAATCCCCTGGAACCAAAAATTCTGGAACCAAATACTCCGAAAAGAGGTAGAGGGAGACCAAGGAAATCACCATCTAACACTCCAGGTTATTCACCCTACAAAAGTCCCACAAAAACTCCCAATAGAATCCCAAGACAAAAATACTTAAAAGTAAATGATACTACACATAATGATAGCTTAGATTTTATTCAACTGGTTATTGGTAATAAAAAATTAACTATGGCTAAACTTCCAACACCTAATTTTAGTGTACTTTCACCTAGATCTAATCGTAAGCAAGGTAAAGAAGGAGATTATCAACTACTTGATACTTATTCAAAAGCTTTCAAAGATTTGAAGCACAAACTTCACACCGCTACAAAATTACAATCTTTACCATGTAGAGAAGATGAATTTACTTCCCTTTACTTACATATTGAAGGAGCAATCCTGCAACAACTGGGTTGTTGTTTATATGTCAGTGGTACACCGGGGGTAGGTAAGACTGCTACAATAAGAGAAGTTATGACTCAATTAAGAGACCTGGCTAAATTGGGAGAATTGAATGATTTTGATTATATTGAGATTAATGCTTTGAAACTTATAACACCAACTGATGCTTATGATTACTTATGGAGTGCAATTTCTGGAGTTTCAATATCATCAGCTCATGCAGCTATGTTTTTAGATACATATTTTAAGAACCCTTCTGACTTGAAGAAACCTTTAGTTGTGATGGTTGATGAATTAGATCAATTTGCTACTACCAGACAAAATGTTATGTATAACTTTTTCAATTGGCCATCTTACCCTGATTCTAAGCTTATTGTCATTGCTGTTGCTAATACTATGGATTTACCAGAAAGAGTTCTTAGTAATAAAATATCCTCGAGATTAGGTCTTAAAAGGTTACAATTCATTGGTTATACCTTTGAACAATTGTCAGGAATCATTGAACATAGATTAGAACTTTTAACCCTGTCGAACAATAAGGTTAAAATTAGTAAAGATGCTATTAATTTTGCATCTAGAAAAGTTGCCAGTGTTAGTGGTGATGCTAGAAGAGCTTTACAAATAGTTAGAAGGGCAGTTGAGATGGCAGAATTAGAATATTCTATACAAGAAATAAGAGAAGATATTTCATTTGAAGTCAAAATTCATCATATATCAAAGGCTATAAATGAAACCCTTAATTCACCAATTTCCCAATATATTTCAACCCTTTCATTTACTTCAAAGCTTGTACTTGTAGCTATCCTTTTACGTATGAAACGTTCAGGTTTGAATGAGAATCCAATGGGTGATATAATTGATGAAATCCATCAATTGCTTACTTTGACACAATTACCTGAATTATCCAGTAAATATCCTATACCTAAAGATATCAAAATTAGACAAAGCTCCAACCTTCGGGTTGATGAGTTTAGGTTTATTCTTTTAGAAATGGCTGAGAATGGGATTATAAATGCTCAGAATATAAAGAGTGAAAGGTATAAATTAGTGTCTTTGAATGTAAGTCATGAAGAAGTTATGGTAAATTTACGTAAGGATCCTGAAGTTTCAAGGTTGTTATAATGTATTATAGATTATAGGGAATAAAATATCAAGATATTCTTTTGTTATAGTACTCTTATGTTTTATCTTGGATATTTGTCTTCCTCATGTTTGTGGTGAATGTTTGTTTAAATCGTCTTTGTAATTGATATTATGAGAGCAAAAAATCTGGATAAGATATGAAAAGGAAGTCAACTCTTTACGTGAACCGTTTATTAAACGGTGCCTTAAATATTCATTACTTATCATCCTCAATATGACTTTAAAAGCCAACGCTCAACAAAGAAGCCTCCCGGTGAGTTATTCACGAGGCAGCTTAATATTCTGATAATCCCTTACAGTTCTTTTATTAAATTTTCAAACTAAAACGTCAACTCCTTCGCAATGATAACGGATGAAGAATGCGAAATCTCATCTCATCGCATCAATATGATTACCACGATAGACCCAACGGACTATGTAGAATCACCTACCGATAGTCTAAGATTTAATAATGAACGTCAGCAAGCAAGATTTGAAGTAGCCGTCTGTATGGCGGTATATAAATGGGAAGAGCTCACCATTGCAGTAGATAATCAATGGGGTGGTCCATTGTCTGGTGATAAAAGAGACTGGATCAGTGGACTTATTGTTGACTTATTTTCAGAGTCTAAAATTGTCGATATTCAATTAATAGAGGAAACTTTACTTTATGCAATGGTGGATGAGTTCGATGTAGAGATTGATAATGATTCTGCTTTAGAGATTTCTGCATTAATTATGAAATTCTTCAAAGATGTTGCTCGTGACTATTATGATGAAATTGAAAGTATCTATGAAAAGTGGCTCCAAGCCCAGAAGAACAGACAAGCTGTCCATGTTGATGTCGGTTCTGATCCTAACAACCCGAGTGATAGTGATGAGGGAGATGATGATGATGATGATGATGATGATAAAACTATGCAAGTAGAATCTAAACCAGTAGAACAGGAATCTAAGGAACCGGTGGTTGATGATGATGGATTTACTTTAGTCCAAAAGAAACGTAGGTAATTGAAAAGTTAGGTAATATATATATATCACATACTAAGGGAATTTCTTGGTGTATTAGTTCTAGAACGATTTAATGAATTCAATGATTGTATTGAAGTTACTGAGTTTCCTCTCTTAATAGGATTGGGGAAATACAGTTCAGGCTCTTCTCTAGGTGTTCTAGGTGGTGTGGTACTAACGGAATTTACTCCTGTCAATCTTAGATCACTTAATCTACGATTTAATGACGGTTTATCTTGATTATTCAACTTTGAATTAATCAAATCAAAAAACCCGGTAGCTTCTTCTACTTGGAAAAGTTTAATACAAGTTCCTGGTATCCTACCGTATGTACAACTAGTCACATATTGAATAGTTTCTATTGTTTCTACATTGGTATATTGCAGCTCTGAACTGTTGTTAAAAATTCTCCATGACATCATTGAGGTTATATTCAGAATAAGTTTATTTTTAGTGCCAAGGAATTGACTGATATTATCGTTACCATGGTAGATATCTTGATATATTGCCCGCAAATACCAACCAAGTGCTACATGCAGCCAATTAAACTTCAAAGGTTTGAAGTTACGAAGATAAATAGGGACATAAGTATCCCTAAGTATATCTTTAAGGTCTTTTGATTGCAAATGCTCTATGATTTCGAAAGTATCTACTCTAGTTTCTAAAATGCGTGAAACTGATTCCTTCAAATTAGGAATCAACACTTGTAGTATAATATCTAATGCTTGAAGTCCTCCAAAGGTTTTACTTATGGGTAAGTCTTTACGTTGTTTGGATTTTGCACTTTTTGTCATTCCAAGGGGTGGTGTTGGTTTTAATGATTCTTCTATAGGATGCTCTTCTGGCTTTTTATTGTTGACTTCAGGGAAGGGAGTTTCTGGGATTTCGGGAGTTTCTGGAATTTCAGGAGTTTCTGAACCAGGAGTTTCTGCAACACTAGGCATTCTAGGACTTTCAAATACAGGAGTATCATCAGTTTTTGTATCGATTCGATTCTCAACTTTAGCTTCGATTCCTGAAGTCAATACTCCATCAACAAAATATTCAGTCAACCCACTTATTACAACGTCTGCTTGCTCATAAACTTTTGCACTCTTGAGCATAGAGAAAAGTAACATTCTTCCACTATCATTTTTAAGGCCAGCCATAAATATGCTCCTTAATATTAATGCCAGGAGTTCATTGTTCTCAGCGTGCCTTAATAAGAAACCTCTAGTTGAAAACCGCAGGAATAGGTTTGTTAAAGCAGTGCAAGCACCATAAGATAATCCACCATTTGGATTGGCATTGGTTAACTTACGAGCATGATTATTGGTACCTGGACTAGGTGTAGTTGATACTAATGGAACAACATTGTATAAAACATAAACCAAAAGTGACAATAGAGAATGGTCCTTTATTTTAGTTAGCATGTTACATATCTGCATCACTATTAAATCTCTAGTGGTTTCACTATTTTGATCATACTCCATTAGGTATTCACTTGCTAAGTTCAATTGTGTAAGATACAATAAAAATAAGGCACTGAGTTTGGGGTTTCTATTACCTTTTATAAGCAGAACCGATACCAAACAAATCTCTGTGTAAAATTTCGGAGAAACCACGGATTTGAATTTAGGATTACATTGATATAGTTCCCATAGAAGCATTAGCAATTCTGTAGTCCATGGTGTACCCCCTTCAGTTTTCAAACCATTAACTAAACAAGAACCAAGATATAAAACCTCATTTGATTTATTCAATCTTGCTAAGTAAAGTCTTATCAAATTGTTATAGTTTTTATATGTAATTGATGTTGATTTGGGAAGAGGGTAAATTACCATTAATGTCAAAAGTTGTATACAATTGTTAACATAAGTATACCTGCTTGTTTTTATTGCTTGGTCTGTGAAATCCATCATACTTTCAGGTCTTGTGCTTCTACACATGACATTAATCAAGGAACTTGTGAACATAACTATCTCTGATTTACATAACCCAGTAACCAAAATTGACAAGAAAATGGCACCATGGTTTACAATTTCTGTGGGAGTATGATAGATCCCATTGGAACAAAGTACAAGAAGTAAACCAATTAATAAAGTTCTATTGGATTCCATTTTCAAATCCGGGGTTTGATATTTTGCAGTTACGTTAATACCCGGTTCCCATACCGATGAGGATCTTGCTGTAAAGTTTGGGGTGAAAAGAAGTTTGACTATTGATGTGATGAGGATTTCTGCCAATGTCTGATTTTTCTCTGAAGTCTTTGGTTCTTCTAATATTTCTGAATTTATACCTTGCAAAACACTTTCTAACGGATCAAAAGGTTTAAGGAAAACGGTTTCTATTATTGGATCACCGAGTTCAAAAATGAAAGGAATAAATTTTATAAGGAGTTTTGTCAATGTAAGTATTTTAATATGATTTAGACTATTTTTTTCATTTGTCTGTGAAGCTATTGTTAATTCCTGGCTTAATTTATAGACCAACAGTTGGAAATTGGGTATATTAGAATCTCTTACCTGTCGTACTTCTACGGAAGTTAACTCTGCAATTTCACCAGGAGAAATTTGCTCCTGCCAATACTTCTGCCAATAAGAATCATCTAACTTTATTATTCGACCTTGACTTAATTTGGCAAAGTGAAGTTTAAACTCCTTCATGATACCTATTACGATAGCGACTAAATTAGCGGTTACGTCGCGATATAGACACTCTAATTTACATACGGATGCGATATACAACCTTAACACAAATTACACAAACTGAAGTGATTACATTTCTATACATTTTCAATAATAATACATACTTTTAATTTTATGCTATCTAAATAATTTTGACATTCTAGAACCGTTTTCTAGATCCAATTGTTCATAGGTCAAATCCGTCTTTTAGGACTTTTAGTACCATTACCTTCTTCTAAACCCCTTTTAAATCCCGATACTGGTCCTAGTATATCGACATTCATAGCTGCTTCTCCATGACCTAATTCTTGACCTAAATCATCTGCATCTCCTGTGTTACTCCATTCAATATCTTCCTCATTCACATCATTACTATCAAATGTAGCAATATCTTCCTCAGGGTTTTCTTCACTACAACATTGATTCATTGCTTGATATAATTCTATTATAGAACATTTCTTACCAAATAATATCCCGTGGTTTTCACTAGGACTTAATATCAAATCCACAGTTGGATCATAATCCACAGGCTCAGTTGATTCAGCTTGTAATAATTCATTACTTTGTATTTGTATCAACAATTCTTCCAGTTGCCTTAAGGCATATAAAGTTATATAAATGAATGGTATTTCCACGGTTATACGTCCCGAACTCACCACTAATCCATCTGCTATTACATATACTGTCACTGAGGAATTGAATAAGTCGCGTACTGTATCATTGATATGAATGTTTACAGTTGGCACCGAGACTAAATTGAGCAGGAACCCTCCATTAGCAAATACTACCAACTTGTCATCTAGGGAGTATTTTTCGGGAGTTGAAGCCTGGTATTCGTTGTAATATATTGTATTTTCTGTGGTAGGTTCAGAGGTTAGCTTCATGTTCGCAAACCTGACCACAAAACGATGGCTTTGAGCACGATGGCTTGAGTATAACATAAAGGTATGTCACCTTATTAAAGCAACCATTTAGTATAATGACGGCCCAGAGAGTAAATTAAGAGTTATAAATATGGTATCATATATAAATAATTAAATAAATCGTTAAGCTAGCGGCTCCGTTTTAATAACATGTGTCATTTATCGAGACTGATTAACTGAAGGGTTAGATAACCTTCTCATTAACCTTTGAAAAACGGGGCTACTATTACTTTCATCATTAATCTCTCTCTTAATTTGTTGTTTCCTTTGTTCTTCATTTTCAATTTGTTGTTCTCTACTTGGAGGTAATTTTTCATTATGTAAATCAGCTCTTCTTGCCTCTTCAAATGAATTGATAGCATTCTTTAATCCTTCTGATCCATTTAATAAACTTCCTTTAGGTAATTGACCACTATTTAATTGTTTTAAACGGGCAACATCATCAGTTTCTTGACGTAAGATTGAGTACATTCTTGATACTCTACCAATAGCAATCACCTTGTTTCTTAATGCAGCTTTTCTAGCTTCATAAGTATCAGCAGTTGCTGCTGCGGGTTTCGTGGTATCCACAGTAGGTGAGTTTGGTACTTTCGTTTCTGATGGTACTCCTGAAGGTACTGGATAATTGAAATTTTTGTACTCCACTGGGGAAGGTGGATTGGATTCTTGATATTCATAATCATATTGTGATTTATCTTCACTTAGTTCTTCTTCAGTACAAACGTTCAAGATCAGTACTAACATATCAGTAACCTTTTCACCAACAAATGGTAAACTCCAAGTAAAAACATCCATAAATTGGGGTAACCAATAGGGATGTGGTGAGCTATTAAATTGTCTAATATTCATAACATTATTTTCGTATTTTAATATAGCTGCTTTGTTATTATAATTATCCAAGTAATTAGGGGCACTGAACATGGTTAACAATGATGGGAATCCCATTGTCTTTGTACGTTTATACATTCTGTATCCAGCATCTTGTGCTTCATGAGCTCTTATAATTGATAAGAGACCAGTTTTTTCCAAAAATTCACATGAGGCTCTGTAAGTAAAAGCATACGAACATCCCCTAACAGTATTCCTAACAAATTTTGTGTCCATATTATCTTCATCATATTCTTCAACCGGATCAGCCCATAGTAAATCACACATAAGACCCTTTGTTGGAGGTTCTCTAAATCTATCTAATCTATTAAGATCTTCAAGACTTCTTAATTCAGGCAGAACTCCCCCATGAACACAAAAAAATTGTTTGTTCATAATTGCAGCTAATGGTAAACTGTTGAATGATAAAATACTTTCTTCATATAAGTTTTCACTATATTTATGTAAACATTCGTTTTTAAACGTAAAATATTCAGTTAAATGACGACATTCATGATTACCACGTAACATGAATATTGTGTCTGGATATGTAAGCTTTATAGCATACAAATAAATTAAACATTCTATAGAAAATGAGCCCCTATCAACATAATCTCCTAAAAAAAGATAAGATGTCAGAGCTGGATCACCTCCTACTTCAAATAATTTCATTAAGTCATAATATTGTCCGTGGATATCTCCACATACCGTAACGGGAGCTGGCACGTCTAATAAGTTCGGTTCACTTGATAACAACTCTGTTGCATCTCTGATAATTCTAATGGCTTGGTATTCCCGAAGACGACCTTCATGAAAGAAATGGTCTTTAAGGAATGGTAAATTTGGTAATCCATTAGGTAAGAATACTTGTGAGTCTTTAGGATTAAACGACGCAGGTGGAGAAACCAGTTCAACAGCTCTTTTTTGAGTATTGATAAATTCACCTTTTTCCATCTCATATTGTGTAAAATCCTTTGTTGCAGTCTCCTTCTTATTTAGAGCCTTAATGGCATTTGAAATTTGTAATTGCGTTTGATCTTTATTCATATTGAGGAGTCAATGGGTATAAAGGTGTGATGCGTTGGCGCGCGCGGACTTTTTCAAGTCTGGATCTATTCTGAATCAAAAGGTAATGTAATCTTACACGAATTATATACCGCCTTGTCGCGATAAAAATAGACGAAGAGTTGTTTATATAGTAATTGAAGGCTTGAAAGCATTTCTTATAAAATAACCCTATAATTCTAGACTCGTACTCCTTTTTACCAAGAGGAATAGTCAGGATAAAATTAAAACATTTATTATTCTATTGATTTAAATAAATAACTTCATTATCATTATTAAATCCATTGAATGAAGTAGTAGCAGCTAAAGTATAAGCCCCCACATTTCTAAAATAAATCCAATCGCCAATATTAATTTTATAAGGAAATTTGATTGACTTACTAATACAATCAAGTCCATCACATGTTGGACCCCAAATTGAATATTCATATTCAAAAGATTCTTCAATTGGGTTCAATACTTCAGGGATTGTAACCTGATGGTCATAGATAATACAATTCAAATTTCCATAAACACCATCGTTGATATAAACCATAGCACCTTGATCAACATCTCTTTTAGCAATAACATTACAGCACAAGTTAAAAGCACTAGAAACAATGAATCTACCAGGTTCAGCAATAAATCTAATACCAAACTCTTGAGCAAACAGAGTTGGGAAGAATTTTCCTAAAGCGTAGTTAACCATTGAGGAACTCTCATTAAAGTTACTTGCTTGGAAGCCTCCACCAATGTCTAAAACATCAGGCTTAAATCCAAGTTCTAAAGCCTTATCAAAAATGAATCTTGAATCTTTAATAGCAGTATGAATAGCATCAAAGTCATTAGATCCAGATCCAACATGAAAGGCAACTCCTTTAACGTTGAGTTCTAATTCTCTTGCAACATTTAAAATTTCTTGTGCTTGGAAAATATCACATCCAAACTTGGTCAGTAATCTACATTGGGCCAGTTCATCATCAGTGACAATTCTAACTAAAATACCCATCTCTGGGGCATGTTGTTTCAACTTGTATAATTCATTAACATTATCAACAGTAGTTAATCCAATCCCATGTTGATAAGCAAATTTGATATGCAGATTCATTTTACAAGGGTTTGCAAAAACAATTCTACTACTATCAACACCTAAATCTAACATCATTGCGATTTCATTCTTACTAGCACAATCAAAATTGATATTCATTGATACTAATAATTTCAAGACTTCTAAATTGTTATTACACTTTATAGCATAATGAGGAGTTACATCAGGTAACTGGCGTTGCCATAATTCAATAGTATTACGGATTTCTTCTAAATCCACAACATAAAACGCATCTTCAGCATCTGAAGAAGTAGTTTTCTTCTTCATTGCATGGACAATAGCATTTGATCTAACATTATTTTCAACTAAGTGTTCAATTTGACAAGTCATTTGATTAAATATCTGGGTCTTTTTTTTTGTTTCTTTCTTTCTTCTTGGAACTAACTGGATTTTATATACTTCAACTGGCTTTATACCTATTCAATGGAGGCTCAATGTAATATTGAGCAACAGACTAATGGACTTCAAGCGGCAGCTCACGTAAATTTATTAAATACTCCCTGGGGAAAAAAAAAATCACTCTTAATTAAGTGATCTATAACGTTTTTATTGTTATTAAAACTTTCAATGACTAAAAACTTTTAGTTCTTGAGGTAATATTTAACTTTTAGTAGTTGCTAAAATGAAAATTTTTGCGCAGAGTTAAGCCGCTCAAAGGTACTCCGGTAATCTTGTCGAGCAGTTAAGCTTTCAGTATGAGGAAAAGGAGGTTAAAATATCAAGGGGCTCCAGACTATTTTCTTTCCCTGTAATTAGTCTATGGACTTCAAACATTTACCTAAAATTCTTGTTGGTAAGTTTAAATTGGAGAGTCAAAGATCGGCTATAATTTTAGGTATATTTTAATTAGCTGTAGTGGCTAAAATATGTGCGCTTTGCATAATGAGTAATTCCTAAAGTATGAGACTTCTTAAGTATGAGTGATTTAAATAATATCCCGTAATTCCTTAAA
Source organism: Yamadazyma lessepsii (assembly GCA_030563485.1). Taxonomy (NCBI): domain Eukaryota; kingdom Fungi; phylum Ascomycota; class Pichiomycetes; order Serinales; family Debaryomycetaceae; genus Yamadazyma; species Yamadazyma lessepsii. The sequence goes on along the minus strand of JAJMJG010000048.1, from coordinate 24,724 downwards.
TATGAGTGATTTATTAGAGATTTCCCTTAGTTCTGTCAAATGAGATATTAATCAACAATGAGGTATTTTCAATTGTCATGATGCCATGTCTGCCGTAATCTTCTTCTCTTATTAAACCTACGTGGCTAGTAAGAGGCATTTATCATACTCATTGTTTGATGCAAAAATACGAATTTAAGAGAATGAAAAAAAAAAAAAATCATGATATTATATACATTTCACATTCAGTTTCCTGCAATCATAAAATTTCAACTAACAAGTTGAACTTACTTTATTTACTATCTCACCTCTCCAACTGTAATATTTACTCATATCAACATGGTGCTTTTTACCATTTAAATCATACATTGAACATCCATATAATGAAGCATATGGTGGAGTGTATAAATGCAAACTTACAGACATAGTTGAATCAGGATTACTGATTTTATGCAATCCGATGTCATCTGAAATATATCCGACATCGTGAGTCTTGAGAACAGTCTCTTTAGTGAGTGAAATTTTTTCATCATCATTAATATTGTATAAGGATTCTTTAAGATTACCCTTTAAGATTTTCATAATGCAATGAGCTTTAGCATGATCGTGAATTGCACTGCTCTTGCCTGGTGACCAGCATAATATTAATAAATTTGCATTATCATTGATATTAACAATCCCATTACGAGAATAATTTCTTGAAGTGTCATGTAATGCGTATTTAGACCAGTCATCTTCACATAATGGAATGGATTCCATTAATTTTATGATTTGTTGATGATCAATATCTTCTGAGGCAAGTCCTTTTTTGCCTAATATAACTTTTAATTCGCTAACAAGCTTTCCTAAATTTCCTTCGATTTCCTCATCGTCATCATTGTCGTGGTTAATTTGATCTTCTTTAGCAGGAGCCTCTTTAGCTTGATGAATATATGGTATATCAAGATTAGGGGTATTGGATCTATTGACACTTAACAGTAACATATTTGTATTCTTTAAATTTGTGTTTCGTGAAGAGCGGATTTTCAGATTTAAATATTCGCAGGCCGCCTAAATCCCGCTCATGAAAATCACCGCCCACTACCCGCCTACGATATATTATTGGCCAATTCTAAGAGCGCAAAAACTTGATAGTGAAGTTTAACCCAATTAGGAAAGGATTTTTGCTCGTGTTGTCATCAGGTCATTTATAATTGTAGCATGGGAACTATAATATTGAAACTAATGAATATTTATCAATAATATTGTTTTTTTTTTGATTCTGTCAACTCCCGATTAGGCTGCAAAACCCTCTGCAGGTTTTTCCCGTAGTTTTACCATAATTTTTAGTAAAACCACATATTTCGGTATTAGTCTAACTCACGTGATATAGCGCGATTATTATACACGACATCGGGAACTCAATCCCGCCCAATTCCATAGTTAATGTTAGAAATGACGCGGAAATTTCATACATTTTAGTCATTCGCAATTGAGAATGTCCGCCCTTCCCTCATCCTTGATTCTGTAAAATTTTTATAAATTCTTACAAGTATTCTTCAATCTATAATTGAATACATTATAAATTCTATTCAATAATAAGTATAACAGGTTTTTAAGAAGTATTTTAATTACCTTACCTTAGTTAATTACCTTTAGACTTTCTGCTGCAAAAAAACTGTGTATTCTTTAAAGGACGACACATACCCGCCACAGTCTGCCACAGTTTTAAAACAATAATATGTCAAATCAGGAAAATGTTGCAACCACCTTGGCTGCAAATATACCATTACTGCAATTAGATAACGCTAGTGAGTTAACTCATAATGATGAAACTATGAAAGATTATAATGGTGACTCAGGAGCCTCCGAGGATGATGATACTATTGGTCGCCAATCAACCTTTTTTAATAGAATTGCATTTAAACTTCATACTAAATTACTAAAGAATTTTACTCCTGCTTGGTATGCTAGTGTTATGGCAACAGGTATATCATCAGCTATCCTTCATAACTTCCCATTTCCAAGCCGTTGGTTAATAATCTGTAGCTATATTACATGGTCGGTGGGGATTGTTTTCTTTCTCACACTTACAATAAGTATGATACTTCTGTGTTATAAATATCCTAAAAAATTTAGAGATATTCATATGAATCCAACTATGTCTCCATTCATGGGATGTGTAGCTATGGGTTATAATTCCCTTGTAAATGAATTATATTTCATCACAAGAACTGATTTTATAATCGGTATATTTGTACTTTGGTGGATCCTGGTGTTTTTATGTCTTTATACCAGTTTCATTGTATTTTATTTTACATTTTTAGTTAGATCCAATTATTCTAAAAAAGGTAATTTTGTTATTGAAAATACTTTCAATCCCACATTACTTTTACCAATTGTTGCATTGACAGTTACTTCACTGTCAGGTCAATTATTTGTAGTTGACTTACCTTCTGCTAATTTAAAAGTTTTAACAATTATTGTCAGTTATATCCTTTGGGCGGTAGCTATGGCCATGTCTTTCATTGCCCTTACTTTAATTTTCCATAGATATATCATTCATAAAACCCCTGCTACTGCTGCTGTCTTTACCAGTTTTATTCCTATTGGATTTTTAGGTCAAGGTGCATTTTCAATTTTATTATGTGGTAAAAACTTCCATCAAATGACTTTAGACTATGCTAAAAATATAAGCAACTATACCATTAGTGGATCAACTACTGATCCATTAATTTTAGGTACTTGCATTCTTGTTGCTTGTTCTTTAACTGGTCTTTTCCTTATTGCTTTTGGTTACTTCAATACTTTAATAGCAGTGACTTCAGTATTACTGAAAGTATTTACTAAAAATCCAAATCTTGACCATGTTAAACCCGTTTCCTCCAGATTCGGAATCATCAGATATCATGCAGGGTTTTGGGCTATGACTTTCCCTTTGGGAACTATGGCTTTAGGTAATAGTTTACTTGGTGAATTATTTAACTTATTGACTTTTAAGGTATTGGGGGCCATTTATGGTGGAGTTACTATCATTGTCACTACTGGTTGCTGTTTAGGATGTGCTTATCATATTTATAGAGACTTCTTAGATTGTATCTAATCTACTTATATAATAATATTTATTAAACTAATGCATACTTAATATATTTAATAATACAAAAACTACCTACTTATTATTGACTTTCCTCTTTAGTTATGGATGAACCAGTGTATATATTATAATCTGTGTAGTCTGCACTACACCTGGAATCTTTACCACCCCGAGTAGTTTTCAGTGTTGAGATTACTTTATCAGCCATTCCTAATTTCAAATATCTTCTTAATCTTTCTTTATTCTTTTCTCTTATAAGATCAACCAACTTGGTGTACATTTCGGCTTGTGTAACAAGCCGGTTCAATCCACAATTCGGATTAATCGAGTCTTGAAAAAGTTTCACTTGCACAGTCTTTACCAATTTATATTCTGAATCATCCCAACTCATCAACTTTCCCTCTCCTATAATGATTTTCAATTTAATCAGAAAAATAGATATTTATAAATAACCCTATATAAAGTTTCAATTAATTTTCTCCAATTTCTGAAAAACTATTAACCGGTTAGAGTTTGATAAAACCGAATTTTTGCTGTTTTTGATCTCTTTTAATCTTTTAAACCTTATTGAATTTATTATCTACATTGTTTTATAGCACTGTATATTTATATCAACAAGAAACATTGCTGGGTTGTCATATCACATCAAGAGGTGTTCTAGAACTTTTTTTGTCTTTTATCTTTGCCGTTCTTGCAAGTTACCTGCCTGAGAACTCTGTTGAGCTCAAATAAGTAGTGCTTTAAGACATACTAGGAATAAAGATTACCCTATAATATTTCAAAGAGTTTAGGGTTGTACTTTGACTAGTGGTTCAACTGTATATACTAGATCTTAAAAAAATTGGTATGTTTTATGAATCTAAAAATATAAACTTTTATACTTTTTTACGAATACCGGCCGAACCGTATATTTAGAGATAACTATTAAGTATAACATTTCCCCCACCTTTTTTTCTAAATTTCAAAGTCTTAAAACAATAATTCAAGAAATACTTGCTATGACAAAGAACCTTAAATCCATCAAAAGTTCAACATGGTTGCAAAATGAGATATACTTTTCTTGAGTAATCAGTTTAGTAATAACGAATGTCAAGACAAACTCTTAAAACTTTCGTTGCATGGAAAAAATCACATCTGTATTGAAAGTATTAAATGGGTTACATCTATGATTGTCTTCAATCTAATTAATACTTAAAGGTTGAGAACCTTGTGAAACGTTTATCTCAAATATTACACCTCAAATTGTTCTCTCTTTCTTCACTTTCTTCGTTTATTTTTATAGCTTTGAACTTTGTTTCCATCCATGTCTCTTTGGTTCAAGCCCCAAAACCAAAGAACCAAACACTAAATCATCTAAGTTTATTTTATATCACGTGATCGTATAGTAATCAAAAATACGCGAAAACACAAAAGGTGTACTTAATGATCTCGATCTTTCTACAGAACAGTCCTATAACACAGGATCCTGATATTTTAAATGATTCAAATAATAAAAATATAATATTTTTTGACGAGGTATTGATAGGTCATGTCTTGGTAACGGAAAAGCCTGATAAAATGTTGGGTTTTTTGGACATTTCTGTAGTTTCTGATGATGATTCTTTCATAGTCCAGTCGTTGGAATTAGCACAATTGAAGCAATGTAAAACCAATACTCCCCAAAAGGAAGTATATGAATTTAAAGTACCAGTAACATATCCAAAACGAAAATTGACCAATCCTTATTTAGTTCTAACAGCTAAATTAGTGCCGAAACTTGAAAATATTGTTGCTAATGAAGAATATTTACCTGATTTTGAACCTCAAAGTAGAAATTTACTAAGTGGATGGCAAAATAAAACTCTCTTGCTACGAGAATCTACAACATCCAATGGCCAAAATAATATAATATCGAATAATAATGATTGTGGACCTGAGGTACTTAGTCCCATTAAAAAGTCGTTAAAGTTGCCAATAATTTCGCCGTTAGTAATAAAATTAAAGTCTACAAAACCAGCTGGAAAGAATAATATTCTTTTAACCTCTTTCAATATTGAAATCTCGGAAGCTTTAAGGAATTATGATCCAGATTTGAAGATTCAATTGAATAATTTTCATTTACAATTTAATGGAAATGCCGAAAGTTTTAATGATCTCACATACCCCATGGTCCTTAGTAGTGAAGAGTCAATAAACTTAAACTATAGGTTAATAAACTTGACTGATGAAATAGTGCAACCTTTAAATATCACCATAGATTTAAAAGTTTGTAAGTTTAATGTTGATATCAGTAATGAAATCATTACTTCATGGATTCCATACATAGATTTCAATTTGGTTGCACCACCGATAAACAGTAGCTTAAAGTATACTACAAATAACTCCACGGGGTCATTACCAAGGAAAAGAACCATTACTAAGAAATTCAACTCCAATAGTTCAGTGATGGTAAACTTATCAAATGCCAATTCAAACTTATTTGGCTTAAAACTAACGTTTACTGGTAAATTAAATGTCAAATTAGGGCAAATTGTAAATTGGAAATTACAAGCCATTAATTCTTCATTGAATAAACTAAACTTGTCGTTAATTGTGAGTAAACAGGAGAAAAGTTCAAACTTGCAATTCAATAACTCTGGTGCTCAGGGAAGTACACAATCTGGCCAAACGCATATTCAACAGGCACAGGCGAATAGTCAAATAGGACAATTAGCCCTGGCTAATACCCCACATCCTCAATTAACGAATGCCAATGCTAAAGCCCTCTATAATTTACTTAGGTTGGACACAATGGGTATGATAATACTCAATAATGACATCAGACTCAATTTAGAACCAAATTCTGTGTTTGAGGTTAACTTAAAGATACTTGGGATCTCTAAAGGTATTTATAATTTAGAGGGCGTTAATATTTATGATTTAACCAATGGGGATTGTGTAGATTTCGGTAAATTAGTTGAAATATTTGTAACTTAGTGTATTTTAGGGATTTGAATCATGAAGAAAAAACTCATACAAATGAGGTTTCTTTGTTTTCCTTGCTGTGAAACGCCGTTCCTTATAAAGCTCATTCTGTTTTATGAGAAACGAAAATAGCCGCCATGTTAGATCATTTTGTTTATATTAGCATATTTGGCATATGTCTTTTAGTACCAATATATTGCATGAATTCTCATAGTATCAATCTTATCAAAAATTCCAATGGTAAGAGATTTCCAAAGAAAGTCAGTTTATTATCAGTGGTACGCCACATTCTCCTGAATAGCATTGCTTTGATCTTTTTGTTCAATTCAAACAATTTTAAAAGTCAATTGGTCGTCATACTAATATTTCAAATATTTCCAACGGTTTGGTATTGTTTGAAGATTCAAAATGCCAAGTTTACAATAAGGTTCACTATTGAGTAGAAGAAATGTGATACATCATTTTATGAGCTAGAATAACATTTTCTAATTTTACATAGGATAATAGTTCTTTAGTTGAGGTAAATTAATATAGAATTAATCTAAGCACACTATTACATTGATTATACTCTAATGGTAATTTCAAACATTGAAAAAAGGTTACTTCTCTGTGGTTTCAAGTAGTATATATACCAACTGCGAAAATTGGAGGAGAGCCGTACCATAACGAGTGATCTTGAACAATCAAATATGGATCAACAAATCGAAAATATTATAGCTGAAAAGAACTATCCTAGGTGGAACCATTCTCCAAAAGATGTGCAAGCTCTTGCTGATCAATTGATCTCTAAGGAACGTGAAATTCATAATTATATTGCTTCAGTGGAAACCCCAACAATTGAAAATGTTTTAATCCCATATTTGAATTACATTAATGAAAACCAAAGTATTGAAAACCAAATTACTTTCTATAGTTCTGTATCTGATGATAAAGAATTGAGAGATGTTTCTCATAAGGTTGAAAATGAATTAGATGAAAATAGCATTGAACAAAGTCTTAGAGTTGATGTGTACAAAGTTTTTCAAAAATTAAGTGAAACGGTTGATCAAAATTCATTAGATTCTGAAACTGCTAGGTTACTAGACAAAATCATTTTGGACTATAAAAGAAATGGTCTCTCATTAGGTGATGCTGATAGGCAAAAATTTAAAGAAATCAAGTTGAAATTAACTCAATTGGCTACTGATTTCAGTAAGAATTTAAATGAACAAGATGAATTTATTCTCTTTACTTTGGAAGGGTTAGATGGTGTACCTAAGGATATAATTGATCTGTTTGAAAAAGTTGATGAACACTATAAAATGACATACAAGTACCCTGATTTATTTCCAGTCTTGAGGTATGCTCATAGCCAAGAAACTCGTAAAAGAGCTTTCAACGGAAATCAAGGTAAATGTAAGGAGAATGCTTCAATAATGGATACAATCATCAAACTTAGATTCCAAATGGCTCAAATTTTAGGCTACAAATCTTATTCAAGTTATATTCTTGAAGACAGATTAGCTAAAACTGAAGACAATGTTCAACAATTTTTGAATGATCTAAAACTTAGACTTACTCCATTGGCTGTGGAGGAATTAAAAGTTTTGGTTGCTTTTAAAAACAAAGACTTGCAAGCCAGAGGTTTAGAACCTCAATCCACTTTTTATCAATGGGATAAGAGCTACTATAATAATTTAATGTTGGAACAGAATTATAAAGTTGACGATAAGAAAGTTCAAGAATACTTTCCTCTTGACGAGACCATTAGAAGAATGCTTGGGTTCTATGAAACATTATTTGATATCAAATTTGTAAAGATTTCTAATCCAAAACCAGATGAAGTTTGGCATTCTGAAGTTAAAAAATTTGCTGTCTTTAGTAACATTAAATATGGTGAGCCAAAACCTAAATTCTCCGGGTTTATCTACTTTGATTTACATCCTAGACAAGGTAAATATGGACATGCTGCTAACTTTGGTTTGGGACCGGGATTTACTGATTTAAAAACTGGTAAAAGACAAGAACCATTCACTGCTTTAGTTTGTAATTTTACCAGACCTACTGATGATAAGCCATCATTATTGAAACATAGTGAAGTAGAAACTTTCTTCCATGAATTAGGTCATGGTGTTCATAGTATCTTAGCAGAAACCAAATATGCTAGATTCCATGGTACCAGGGTTCCAAGAGACTTTGTTGAAGCACCATCCCAAATGTTGGAATTTTGGATTTGGAGCAAGAATGAATTGAAGGCTTTGTCTAATCATTACCAAACAGGAGAAGCGATCGATGATGAATTGATTGATTCTTTAATAAAATCGAAGAATTTAAATAATGGATTATTCACTTTACGTCAATTATTCCTTGGAATTTTTGATATGACACTTCATACAATCGATAAGGAAGAAAAATTCGAAAACTTGGACTTAACTGAACTTTGGAATTCTTTACGTAATGATATTAGTTTGTTATCCACTGGTGATACTCAAGTACCAGGCTTTGCCTCATTTGCCCATATTGCCCATGGTTATGCCTCAGGATATTATGGATATTTGTATTCTAATGTTTTTGCTACTGATATGTTCTATACGTTGTTTAAAAAAGACCCAATGAATGTTGAAAATGGTTTAAGATACAGGGATATCATCTTGAAACGTGGTAATTCTAAGGAAATGATGGATAATTTGATTGAATTGTTAGGTAGAGAACCAAATAGTAACAATTTCCTTACTGAACTATTAGGTAATGATTCTAAATTATAATGTATAAATCGAACTATATACTAATACACTACAATTATTCATTATTCTCTACTTAATCAGTTGATTGAGATTCAAATGGGGTTAATTTAGAGGTACCTTCGCTCCAGCTGACTCCATTATAAGTAATCTCTCTAATAGCATTAACAATATCTTCTAAAGAACCTCTGACTTGTTTGGTGCTATCTCTTTCTCTTAAGGTAACAGATTCGTCTTTGACAGATTCAAAATCGATGGTGATACCAAATGGAGTACCTAATTCATCATTTCTAGCATAACGTTTACCAATGGAAGCTGAAGAGTCGTCAACTTTGAAAGGAATTTGTTCTTTTCTCAAGTAACTAGTAATCTTCTTTACAATTGGTTGTAATTCAGGGTTTGAAGATAATGGTACTAATAAAACTTTAGTTGGGGCTACTAATGGTGGTAATGATAAGACTGATCTATCGACATCTTCAGGTCTTGACCAGAATTGATGTTCAAAGATAGAATAAAGGATTCTTCCAATACCAAAAGATGGTTCGATAACATTAGGAGTGAATTCTCTAATATGTTCGGTCTTTTTGACCTTTTCAATATTGACAAATGAAGTATCTAATTCAACTTGGTTATCAATACCATCAACTTTGAAAACAATCTTACCACTGTCACTTAATTCTTTGCTCAAGTCTTCTAAGTTACATTGAGTTCTTGTATTTAACCATTCTTGAACTTTACCTGCATCCTTTCTGAATTTTGGTCCGAACTTCTTTTTATCAATAACAACTTCATATTGTTCTATAGTGATAGGTTCTGGTAATGCTTGTCTAACAACTAACTTTTCGTTAGTTTTGGCAGCATGAACTGATAAATCATAAGCAGATCTATCGGCACAACCAACACATTCAATCCAACCGTAACTAGTTTGTAATTCAGCATCCCAACAGTCAGCAGCATAATGAGCCATTTCATTTGATAAATGTTGTCTAAATCTTAATCTGTTAGAGTCAACACCGATTTTCATTAAAAATTGATAAATTCTTGCAATGAAGTAACCCAAAGTTTCATTGTCAATCATACCAGAGTTTACAGCTTCTTCAATGGATTTCACAACTAATTCATTAGAACCCAGCTCTTGAATGGATTTAGGTAAGAAACTTAATTTTAAGTGTTTTACATCATTGAATCTTGGGTGCTTTTTATCATTTGGATCAACGAAATGTTCAATTTCTGCCATGAGGAATTCACGAACTCTTAAAAGCCCTGATCTTGGTGAAATTTCATTTCTGAAGGATTTACCAATAGAAGCAGAAGCAAATGGCATTTTTTCATTATTGAAGTCTAAAAGCTTGTTGAAGTTTAGGAATTGACCTTGGGCGGTTTCCGGTCTTAAGAAACCTTTAAGTTGACCTGAAGGACCAATAGCAGTTTCAAACATCAAATTGAATTCGACAGGTAACTCTAATTTACCACCAGTTGCTGGGTTATTAATTTCATATTTTTGAATTAATTGACCTAATTCAGGGCCAGAGAAACCATCTATTTGGTTCAATACTTGTTCATATTCCTTGACAACGCTATCTTCTAACTTGACGTTCTTGATTTCCTTGACCTTCTTCTTACGTTTCTTCTTATCCTCGTCTTCTTCTTCTTGAACAGTGATACCTCTTGCAAGTTTATCACCTTTCAAACGAGATTCTAAGACTTCTTCAACTAAATGGTCAGCTCTAAAAATCTCACCAGTCTTAAGATCTTTACACATCCAATCAGCAAATTTATCAACATGGCCAGAAGTTTTCAAGACTTCATAAGGAGTTAACATAGTACAGTCAACCTCTAACATGTCCTCTTCTAAGATGAAATGTTTACGCCAAACATCGATAACATTAGCTTGGAATGCACAACCTGGTGGACCATAGTCGTATAAACCGGAGACACCTCCATAAAGTTCGAATGCTGGGGCGAAAAAAAATCTTCTTTTCAATACTTGTTCAAGAAGATCTCTTGAGAATGGAACTGTGGTTTTTATATTACTCATCTTACGGATAAAATCCTTTAATATGGGTGCTTTAAATATCTTCAATGTAATTTCTGTGAGTCAAAATTTTTCGCTCTTTGGTGACTGTGTAGTACACGCCCTTTTTGCAACCATAAATATCATAAGGATGGCTTTAAAATGGATTAAATGAAAGTTGGCTCATTGTTTATTTACCAAGGATATTTTATGGTACTATTAGGCGTTTTTATTTAAAGGATGATTTTTTTTTTTTTCAATTATGCATAAATCACATTTTCAAGAACTTCGAAGTTGTGACAACGACTATTTTCCAATCTTTTATAGTTGAACTATCCTTCCAATTCATTAAATAAGTAGTCTAATTTAGGGAATACTTATGATCATTGAAGGGTATTTATGATCATCAATGATATATCTTAGATGTTGATCTTGAATTCTATGATCAAGTCTTAAGTTTCTATACTGATGTGACATCACTGAAGTGATAATTAAGTGCAAGTAATTAATGGCGAGATTAGAGATGTTCTTTTTTTCGAATAAAGTAATCAGTAAATATCAAATCATGAATTAATAATATACAGTATGTCATAGCTATGTACCCTTTAGCTTCTCTGAATAGTTTATAGCCAGGATAGCCTTATCAACTTCAGCGTTACTTATTCCATTAGCATTTAAGGATTCTAATCTACCAATTAATTCCAGATTAACCGTGTGATAATTATTATCTAAAAACTGCAAAAGGGTAATAATCAAAGAAATGTTATTTTTAAAACTTGTGATATAAGTTTGGTCTTTTAGAGACATAAGATTGTAAGTAATAACATTGAACAATTTCTTTAAATTCAAATAGTTGTTTAAAGAAATTCCACTCTTATTCTTATTCTTATCAATTGTTAAAGTTAAAGCAAAATAATGATATAAAAATTGGGAAGTAAATTCTGAGGATTTGGTTGAAGACAACTGGTCTAATTCGATGGTAAAGTAAAAGTAATTCAAATTAATCAAATGATCAAATTGTTTCAAGTACTCTTCATCATGAAGAAATATTTGACTTATAATCTTGCAAGTATCGTGTCTCCAAATTTCTATTCCATGCGACATTGCCTTTAAATCGGTATTTATGGGGTTGTTAACGTTGGCTTTATTTGTTTTGAAACTATCATCAGTTATTTGTGTTATAAGTTTTAAGTTGTTTAATTTATTTTGAAGTAAATGAAGTTGAATCAACTGATTGGTGAATAAATTATCTAATAAATGGATTTTTGAATTATGTGATGCAATCAACTGCTCTAAGTTCAAACTGTTCTTACTTGGTTTATTTATGACAAAGTTAAATTCATAATCCAAGTTTACAACAGACCAGAAGATTTTTAACTTTTCAGTCTTTAAAGGATCAGTTGGACTAATTTTATAGAGATCATAGTTCATAATCAACTTATTCAACAATATAATCAAATTTGACATTATCCGTGAATTCTGTTTATGAGAATAATAAATTGTTAGTAATATCAATAATTTTAAGTTATTCAAATCTATTTCATGGTCTTGATTTAAGTTTGTGATGTCAATAATGGATTCTATAATACTATCATTAAAAAGCTGATCAAACAACTCAGTATTTCTTGTGGAATCAGTGATTAAACAACCTATGCTTAAAATTAAGTAAATTTGGAAATTTACAATACTTTCACTGGTAAAGTCAATTTTTGTTATCTCCTCCAATATTATTTTATTATCAAATATTGGATAATAATATTCATAGTTATGAAAGAAATTGTATACAAAATTAACTGGTAAATTTGAGTCATCAAAAGACTTTAAATTGATAAATTCATCGTTGAAATTTGGTTTTTGTGGTTTGAGTAAAATATTTTCATTTGAAGGCTCCTGATTTGGTTCTATTAAAAGTGATGATATGGAAAGATTTTTCGAAAGAATATTTTTAATTGGGGGAAGTTTGGGAATTGGTTTGGAACTATCCCCACCATCCTTTTGTATCCAATTCACTTTCATACTTTCCAAGTCGCTAGACTTAGTAACAGATAATGCATTATTATTATCACTGCTATTACCCTCATTGATTTCCATACGAATACTATTTTCGATTGGTAAAGTACTTTTTTTCGTAGATCTCTTGACATAGAAACAATCATTCGATGTCTTTATACAATAGGAACATTTTGGGTACCCTTTGGAACATTTTTTCTTCAATCTGTGACATCTATGACAACTGTATTTAGGTTTTACACTGGGGTCTAGTAACATATCTGGGCTATAATCGTTACGTTCACTTCTTTTGAGCCTTAAACTTAAGACATCATTGTTCATATCATCGAAGTTTACTACTTTGTCGTAAACTCCATTATTATCATTGTTAGATATAGAGCTAGTGGAAGCTTTATCGGTATTTACCATGGGAGTCGGTGTTTGGGCGGACAATTTTTTTCGCTGCGGAAAGAAGTTGAAATAAAAATGCATCGCAAATATGATCATGTGACTTAGAATCATACGACCTGATCTATTTAATACGAAATATAACATGCTCAGTGAGAGATTAATCATGTAATCTTATTGTTTCTTATATTTACATGAATAAGCTAATGAAGGTTCCTAAATTTGTTCTTGTGTTTGTGGTTCATCTATATGTGCATTCCTTTGATTATTGAATTCAGTGACAGCTTTTTCTCTAATTTGATCTAAAAAGGCTGTTTGATACTTTGGATTGTAGGGTGGGAGATCATCATGATTGACTAAGTCTAATCTCCAATGTTTGTCATCACCCTTTCTCCATAAATTTTCCCATGCCAAATTGGTATTTTCTAATTCAAATTCATCTATAACATGACTTAAATCAGCTATTGATTCTTGTGACCATGTAGGTCTATATTGTCCACTATACCAAATATTTCCTTCGTCATTTTTCTTTCTCAATTCCATTGCTTGTTTGGATTGAACTACATCTCTAGCTTTACGTAAATCAACTAATCCCTTATAAGCTGCTATAGCATATTCATAATTAGCAAATGTTCCAACACACATGATTCTCCATAAATCATCACGTCTACTAGGCTTACGATTTTGCCAATTGGGTCTAGTAAATTGTTCATCAATTTGATCCTGGTGAATTGCAGGTACTTGACTATAGACAACCTGTCCTGAAAAAAGGTTTTTGAAAAGGAAAACTTGTGGCCCCATTTGTAAGTTTATTAAATCTGTCTCTGTCTTGAAGCCTTGGGCTATTCTAGCTCCGTTGATCTTACGAAGCTTCAACTGCTCAATGAGGTGTTTCCTCATTTTCTTTTCACTTCTCAATCTCATAGACATCTTGCTGGTTTTTTATGTATGTATCAGATATGTATTTACAGGTAAAAAATGAACTAAAGCCAGTGGAAAGTGGTGGAAGGATCTCTATACAAGGTTACAATGAAATAATATGATAAGCTAAGTAGTGAAAAATTTTTCAACTTTCGCACTATCCTTAACTATGAGACTTTGAAGTAGAGTTGCATTTTCTTGCAATAACCAAAAGAATAGAAAAAATTTGACATAACATCTTTATTAAAAAACACTCATCACAAGATTTTGAACCTACTTCTTTGATATTAGAACTTAATCTTCAATTTTCATATTTCATTAAAATTAAAGTTAGCGAGTGCATTAACTTACTGGATTATGAGACTTGTACAAAAAGGTTACCCGCTTAGATTGTTGCGGCTGATATTTTGTGGTCCCAGCTTTAAGTGAAACCACCGCGTCTATACAGACTTTTGAGATCATAATGAATCTATTTGGATTCATAGTGTTTGTAGGTTCCCTACTTGTAATATATGCATGGAACTACCAGTTTGTCTACAATCACTGGTTTATGCAAAATTTCAGGATTAAAAGTCAGTTTGAGACTTCCAAAATCAATCAAATAATCTCTGATTTGAATCAGAAATCCTATACTAATGTTCTTCTATTGAATATAAACGAAGAAATAGATGAGCAGGATCAGACAGGCACAAAATATGAGCGGTCTGTTAATCTTACAAGCGAGTCCATTGTGAAAGCTTTGTTTAGTGTTATTGTTAGCCTAAGTATTGAGTTGATAATTCTAATACTATGTGAATTGATTGAAGTTTCTGCTTCCACTTCGACAATCTTCCACTTGATTATAGATACATTAGTGATAATTGTTACAGTATTATCACCATTGCTAATTATAACTTTACTTATTACTGGTAGACTATGGACATCAAAGCCAAAAACTGTTCAAGTCTTCGAAATTTTGGGAGTATATGTTCTTTGGCTATTAATTTTATCAAGATTTGGTATCTATACCGAAAAAATCACTGCTCTGTCTCCTAAGTCTAAGAAACTGTTAATTGATCAGAAAATCAGTGAAATCCTGATTATGGGAATTACGACTATCTCGATATTGCTGGGTGTTGGGTCATCTTCAACGATCTATAATTTAGTTTTACAATTTAATAAAGGTCGTAATAATGAAATTAGAGAGAATGATTTGAATAAAGTTATCCAAAGTTACAATGGTACTAAGATGTTGATCGATAAAAGACAGGCCAGTTTAAATGATTATTTAGTCAAAACTGGAGGAAATATATATAACTTGCCAGACAGTTCAAATGGAGAACATTATTTAAAAAATCATGGAAAAAAAAATAGAATAGGCGGGTTACTTCACAAGGTTCAAAGTTTTGCAAATTTGTCGTCTTCCATGAGTGAAGATGTGGAATTAACACAAGAAATAAAATCTTTGAAAAGCTTAAAAGAGAACATATATGGTGACATTAATAATAAGTTGAGATTATTTATTAGCCAAAAAGACGCAAGCTCCAATAAACTTGGCAAGTTGATGAAGGGATTGGATTATTCGTTTTCCATTTATTGCATCTATAGAATCATTAACGTTTTTTTGATAAAATTACCGTTATACTATCTATACCCCGATACTAATACACACTTGAACGATTCAATTGAAGGGTCCAATGATGCATTAGCAATCACCATAAGTAAACTAATGATTTCATTATTAAATTTGAGTATCCCTGAACCTCAACTTATCAACCAGATCAGCTTTATATTATCAGGGGGATTATTCCTATGTTCATTTTCCAATGTTTTAATGACATTTAAATCATTTGGGGGAATTTTTCCCCCAGTATTCCCCCAATTGACACCACAAGTTAAAAACTGGTTAAAGCATTTGGTGATTGCTCAATTATTGGCAATTTACGTCATTTCTACGTGCCTATTGATAAGAACGAATTTACCTAAAAATTTATCAAATCAAATATCGAAAATATTATCACTCAGTGGATCTTCTTCTTCAGATATCAATACCTCAAGAGAAGTAGAATTTGTGGATCATTGGTTTGATCTCGGCTATGCATTCTCTTGCATGGTAGCCTTCGTCCTGTTCTTAATACGGTCGTACCTGGAAGCGGCTTATGATGAGGAGCTGTTTATAGAAGGTAAAGAGTATAAGTTTTTATGAACCATGACTAATTTAAGAATATATTTACGACGGTATTTTTCAATTCCATAAACCCCGCCTATCTCTAATTTTAACAATTGGTAAAATCTGCGAAGTCAATAAATTATCTAGCGGCTTATTGTCTAAAATGATGTTTTTCCGTAAAGCGTACGTTGCGTATCTGCTTTTATTTTACGGTCCGACGATTGGAGCCCCACAGTCAGGGGAAATTTAAATAGATAAATATGAAACGGAAATTGTCAAAATTCTTTAAATAGTCTATGCCTGTAATAACACTTGCTAGAGAGTCCCACGAGACTCCGGATAAATTTAGAATCAAATATGACGACGCCAAAGCAGTCTTAGGAGATAATCCCATCGTTGCAATAGATGACAGCTTACCAGTGAAAGAAACTGAATCTAAAGTTGCAATTATTGGTGGTGGATATGCTGGAATTGGTGCCGCTTTAACTCTGATTAAGAGTTTGAAGGCCAGTTACCATATATTTGAGAAGCATGATAATTTGGGTGGCACATGGTATGCTAATACTTATCCAGGTTGTGCATGTGATGTTCCTGCTGTATTATACCTGTTTTCGGATGAATTGGTTAACAATTGGAGTGATCTTAGACCTCCTCAATATGAAATGGAAGAATATATTCAGAAGGTTGCTTCTAAATATGCTCTTTATGAAAATTGTAGCATGAAAACCCAAATCTTAGAAGCAAAATGGATCGATAAGACAGCACGCTGGGAATTAACTGGTAGAAATTTAGTGAATGGCCAAAAGATCAAACATACATCCAAAATTCTATTTAACGGTAGTGGTGGTTTGGTTATTCCTAACAAATTTGAAGCACCAGGGTTTGAAAACTTTAAGGGTGATTATATGCACTCCGCTCTTTGGAACTATGACGTTTCATTTAAAGGGAAGAAAGTCCTTGTTATCGGCAATGGATGTTCTGCAGCACAAGTTGTTCCTGCCTTATTAGACTATGAGCCAGAGTCTATCGTCCAGCTCATAAGAAGCAAACATTGGGTATATCCGCCTCATCCAAAAATTTTTAGTCATTTGTATTGGCTTTTGGGTTGGTCAAGAATTGGTTTAACTCTTGTTAGATGGATTATAGCTTCTGTAGCTGAACTGAGGTATCCTATGTTTTCTGGAGATAGTTGGTTCAGTAGATTTGTTAGGTGGGTGAATACAGGGATAGCAAGAAGATATATGACAAGAAATATTCCCGAGAAATACCATGATATTTTAATCCCTGACTATAAGCTTGGGTGCAAAAGATTAATATTTGATTACCATTATGCTCCGTCTTTAAAAGACGAAAGAATTGATGTGAAGAAAGATGAAATAGCAGAAGTGAAGGCTCATTCAGTTGTTTTAAAATCTGGAGAAGAATTTGAAGTAGACATTATTGTAGCTTGTACGGGATATGACTTGTTCAGGTCATTTGTGCCTCATAAAATGAAAGGGAAAGAGGGATTTGATTTACATACCGACTGGTTTCAAAACGGAGCTTCAGCTTATGAAACCGTTATGGTCAAGAATCTTCCTAACTGTTTCTTCCTCACCGGTCCTAACTCAGCTACTGGTTATGCTTCAGCGGTTATGATTATTGAAAATGCTTGTCTGTTTGCTTCTCAGGTTTCATCGAAGGTTTTAGATGGTACTTATGATTCAGTCTCTGTTAAACCAGAAAAATACGACCAGTGGTACAAAACCACTCAAGACCGCTTGAAGAATCAAGTCTTCGGGACTAAATATGGTGGGTGTGTATCTTGGTATAACAGTGATCAAGGTAACTTCGCTGTTTACCCATATTCACAAATAAGTTTCTACAGAAGGTTGAATAACGTTAAATGGGATGACTTGGCTACTACAAAGCTTTGATCAAACGAGATTTTACTCCGTATCCTTATAGTGTGATTTGAATTCTTGCTGCTTCATATTTTTTTATCTTAGATTTTCAAAAATATATGCAATTCTCCTTTCTATGTGTGTATTCTATTTTCTATATGTCTCCAAGTAGTGTATTTGTCGAGTTTGCCACCGCGCGAGTAACTACACAAACTATCTAACTTATAACTTTACGGCAGTGATTTCTCAACTCAATCAAAATGCCACCAAAAGCTGATTGGGATAAGTATGTTGCCCCTGATGAAGATGATGAAACTAATCAAGATAAGATTGTACCTCTTAGTGAAGGAGATATCCAAGTATTGAAGACTTACGGTGCTGCTCCTTATGGTGAAACCTTGAAACAAATCGAGAAGGATTTAAAGACGATTGAAGATAGAATCAAAGAAAACATTGGAATCAAGGAAAGTGACACGGGTCTTTCTGTACCACATTTATGGGATATAATGGGTGACAAACAACGTATGAGTGAAGAACAACCACTACAAGTAGCTCGTTGTACGAAGATTATTGAAGCAATCAATCCAGAACTGGGTCCTATACAAAATGCTGACAATAAAACAAAATATGTTATAAATATTAAACAAATTGCTAAATTTGTTGTAGACTTAGGTGAAAGGGTTTCGCCCACCGATATTGAAGAAGGAATGAGAGTGGGAGTTGATAGACAAAAGTATTCAATTCAATTACCTTTACCGCCAAGAATTGATCCTTCCGTTACTATGATGACGGTTGAAGAGAAACCTGATGTAACTTATAGTGACATTGGAGGTTGTAAAGATCAAATAGAAAAATTACGTGAAGTTGTTGAATTGCCATTATTATCCCCTGAAAGGTTTGTGAAATTGGGAATCGACCCTCCAAAAGGTATCTTGTTATATGGGCCACCAGGAACTGGTAAGACCTTATGTGCCCGTGCAGTAGCTAACAGAACGGATGCGACATTTATCAGAGTCATTGGCTCTGAATTAGTACAAAAATATGTTGGGGAAGGAGCAAGGATGGTCAGAGAGTTATTTGAAATGGCTCGAACTAAAAAAGCATGTATCATATTTTTTGATGAAGTTGATGCAATTGGAGGTGCCAGATTTGATGATGGTGCTGGTGGTGACAACGAAGTTCAAAGAACCATGTTGGAATTGATCACACAATTGGACGGTTTCGATCCTAGAGGTAATATCAAGGTTATGTTTGCTACCAACAGACCAAATACATTGGATCCTGCCTTGTTAAGACCTGGGAGAATCGATCGTAAAGTTGAATTTTCGTTACCTGATTTAGAAGGTAGAGCAAATATTTTCAGAATCCATTCCAAGACAATGAGTTGTGAAAAGGGCATTAGATGGGAGTTAATATCAAGGTTATGCCCAAATGCTACAGGGGCAGAATTGAGATCTGTATGCACAGAAGCTGGAATGTTTGCCATTAGAGCTAGACGTAAAGTTGCTAATGAAAAAGACTTCTTGAAGGCTGTTGATAAAGTCATAAAAGGAAACTTGAAATTCTCTTCAACAAGTCAATATATGCAATACAATTAGGAATTCTTGATATAGGTAAAAAATGAGATATGATTTTATACATAAACACGTAAATATATAATCTATTTTACTTAATCCCACCAGCTAACACAACCCATGCCATCTGTTTGGCAACTTGCATAAATCACATAGGGAGGAGTAGACTTCTCTTCAACTTCTCCAACTTTTGGCTTCACATTATAAAAAATTTCTTGTTCAATTCTGAATCTAATCTTCTCACCTATATCTATGAAAAGTTCTGTTTCACTGTCAGGCTTCCAAACCCAAGCCTTTTCAATACCCTTAAATTCACAGTTTTCAAACAAGAAATTTTGAGGCACAATAACTTCATCGAAGAACCCCAAATTTATTTTAATCCCTTCCAAAGAACAATCCAGTACAGTTCCTTCTAAAATTTCACCTATGAAAGGTTTCCATACTACAATTCGAAACTCTATTTCAACATACAGTCCTCCATCTCCAGGCTTTAGTAACCCTTCTTTTATGTTTAATATATCCCATACCGCGATAGCCAAGCCAATGTTTACCATTACTTTGTTTGAATACTTTCTATGTATCTCGTTTTTGAGACTTTCTTGGATTGGTATATTAAATGCATTTGGTGGAATCCGTATAAGGTCGGATAATTTGGTTAATATATACATGAAAGGACGGGAAGTGAGCCAACTGAAAAAAAACGAGTATCAATATTTTTCTGCGATCTCATCGCAGCCGCACAAACCTAGTGGGTTCCTTGATGTCAACTACAGAAAGTACCTCATGGATTCTCGATAGACTTCCTGAAGCTAAAGCCTGAGAATATCCATATATTCCATTCTATTGAGTGATAAATAAACGCCCCTGATTTTGTGTTGGAATCTTCTTGTTTATCTTTTCAAAATATTTTCAGGCAAGAACTTGGCCCAAGATTTGAATGTACTTAGTTTCGAATAGATCGAAGTTGCATGGAAAAATAACTAAGTCTGATAATCAAGTAGCTTGATTTTTCAAAAATCAAATAAATTTGAAACTTCAATGTGATTTGAGCGATTTCTCACAGGAACTTTTTTTGGTGATGATCAGAGCGTTCATTAGATATAAATCTAAAGTTCCTGGTAAGCAAAAGGCTAAGGCTAATTCAAAGTTACCACAGAAACCAGTGAACTTTAATAAGGAGTCTCAAAGACCTGCAGCACAAAATCAGCCTGTAGAAGGTCATTTAAATTTAAATCATAAAGAATGGGAACAAATCCAAGGCTACATACCAGGTGAAAAACATCATACGAATACATTGTCAGAAAGAGTTCCACAATTCCCTCTTGGAAAAGAAAATGTTCCTACTTTGCTCCCCAAACCTGGGGTTCCAAGAGTTGGTAAAAATGCAGATGGTAAAACATTAAGCTTCCGTCAAGTTTTGAGTATATTAAAAAATAAGACCAATGAAGAATTAATCTATGAAAGTGAACCCCATAGACTATATTTCTTATTCAGTTTCTGCTTCGGTGTGACTTTGTTAGTTTACGCCACTGTATTAGGAGAATGGGCTGTTTTTCAAGCCAATAAAGACTATGAAGAGAATGAAGAAGAAAAGAATGAAACATTGAGGAAAAGAGACTGGCTTTTGAATTTGGGAAAGTACTCCTTATTTAGTGGCTTTGTACTTGCATGTTCATATTTTGCTTTGACTTTCCCCGGAAGACTTATTAGAAGAATTTATTATTTACCAGGTCCAGTAGAGCATGTGAAATTTACTACATATCCAATGTTCCCAGGTAGACCCACTCCAGTTGTAACTTTACCTTTGCAAAATTTAGAGAGGAAGTATAAAGCTCGTATCTGGACAGGGAAGGGTTTCTATGGAACTAGCGATAAATCCCTTTTCTATTTTACATTAATGGAAAAAAACGATAGCGGAAAGACCATTAAAAACTGGGTGGTTGACCGTAGAGGGTTTTTTTGGAGTGATGGAAGAGTGTTCGATTATTTGTTTGGTAAGGAACTGATAGCTGAAAGCGAGGCTGGTATTCCTTATGATGAACAGATTGGTATTGTAAATAGAGAATTACAAAAGAAAAAAGAAAAGTTGAGGAAAGAGCATGGTATTTTCTGGAATATTAAGTTGGCAACAAGAGGTTTCAAAGAAGATATCAAACAGCTAACTAATAATGAAGTTATCAAAAAGAATAAGTAATATCTTGTAAATAGAAATTAATGTCTGCACTCTCCTAAATTTATCGAGACACATATTGTCTGATGTCGCAATTTTCCGTAGTGCACCACTGAAATTTGCCTCCCCTCCAATTTCGCGAAAATTTCTCAACGAAAATCCCCTATAAGAGTAATCCTTAATTGGAATTATTCAGTATATTTGATAGATAATAATAACTAATTAGATAGGTTATACTCCTAGTGCTAGTATTTAATTACCCATCAAGTGTTGAGAAAAAAAAATAAAAATAAACTAACATGGCAATATCTGAACACAATATGAAGAGAAAAATGGAATTAGAAGATATTACCAATACCAATACAAATTATAACAAGAAGTTAAAACATTATAAGCTTCAACAAAGGTCCCCTTCACCATTAGAAGTGTCGTCTGAAATATCTGAGAGTGTAGACTCCGCAAGGTCCAATAGCTCCAGCCCAAAAAAAGCACAAAGATTTTCAAAGAATTATAAGTCCGTCAGTTTCGAAAATAGTCCACTTTTAACGCCTAAGGAGGAGGCCTATGATGAAATAGTTGAAATACACAATGATGAAGATAAGGGCTTAGACATGTTTCACCAAGGTTCTTATCCAATCTCGGACGACGACGAAAAACTTGCTGAACCAGAAGATGAAGCGTCTAAATTAAATAGTAATCCAGACTATTTAGCTTTGACTTCGGCCTTGAGACTTTTAAATAATAATAAAGCAAAGATTGAACTGGAAATTCGCCAATTATCGAAATTATTTGAATATTACTCAAAAATACCATTAAACAAAACGAAAGCTAAGCAAAACGACAAATATCGTTGTGAAAAGAAGCCTAAGTGCAAGCTGAACAATAAAAACATGAAACTTACTACTAAAGATATGGAATCTAAGGAATTTCAAGATAATGATAATGAAAATAATGAAATTGCGTCTTTTTTCATCAAGTTGATCAATAATGAATTGAATTTACCAAAGCAACACAAGATTCTCAAGTCACCAATTGTCAATTGGTCCAAGTATAATATAAATCAAACTAGTAATGAGTTGAAGGATAATATGAATGATAAGCCACTATTCAAGACTTTGAATTTATTTGACAAGTAATGCTTTCTATCTAAAATTTAAAAGGTAATGTCAAACTTTTAAATTTAAGAATGAAGATAGTTTTTTTTTAGGTTATGCTATGATACTCATTGTTCTTAGGTTCATCTTATAAATGAATTATTGTGTTATGATATGTATATAGTGTATTGTAGAATAAACAAAACAAAAAATAAACTTGCCTCTTTATTGCATTACCCTTGAAAGCAGTGTGTAACTGAAATTGATATCTCAGGATTGCTCAATTCTATCAGTAAATTATTCAACGAGATAGTATATAAAGGAAAAGGTATCATATATGTCTAATGGAAGTGAGATACTCAATGAGTAAATATTAGTACTTACTCATAAACCTTCTTCTCTATCAAACCTGTCAAAAAACAGTGTCATCAAAGTTACCCATATTTTTATATAGTCAGTTTGTACCTGTATTAATCTTAACTGATAACAGAATCACCTAGGCCACAAATGAGTATCATTTCAGATTAGACGAGATAAGAGGGGCGACTTACATCTATATGTTCTATGTTCTATTAAGTAGACCCTAATAGAAAAAGATGTCATATAAATATAGCAGAATGTTTTATGAGGTTTCAAAGCTAGTGATTATCTTCTCAAATTGATCTCCCCCATTATTCGATAATAGATTTGATATTTGAATACATAAGGCTAAATACAAGAAGACTTATGACTGTATGAATACAGATAATATATTTAAAAAATAACTTAATTCTTTAGCCCATTTTTTAATATATGTTGAGCTAAGGTCATGTTGAAAAACTCGTTGTTTGCTCAACCAAGAACCTCTCAAATACTTGTAAATTCCTGAATGTAGAAGATTACAGACTTGGTATTCAATTCAATTCTTTTCTATTTATTTCCCGGAAGTATTGCTTGTTCTTGAGTGATTCGAAGGGGATTATTATTACATACACTTCAGTTGCAACAGGTAACTACGAGTGCAGATTCCCTATGTAAAACATGGCCCAGAACTTAAAATAAGTTGATGTACTTAGAACTATCAAAATTCTTCAAGATAATAAGCAGAGCTGAAGCTGGTGGTTTGAAAACATATAATAAAACATAAAACATAATAATTAATGATAAGCAGGAGTATTAGCAAACACAAGTTTATAAGTACTTGTTAATTTGGTTAAACCTTTTCTTTAAGCTGAAGTCGTTGAAGTCTTTAAAGTTGTTGAAGTTGTTGAATTTAACTTGAGCTTGAAGACTTAAGGTTTTAAGTGATGTTGAAGTTGAAGTTGATTAAAGTTGAATGGTTGAAGTTTTTTTTAAATGAAATTCATGAGGATGGTGTTTAATAAAATTGTGATTAATAAAGACGAATGTGAAAATCTAATGATTGATGGTTGACGGTGATGGTTGAAGGTGATAGTTGAAAAAATAAATTGCATTAATATTTGTCTTCAATTGCAGAAGTTATTAAGTTTAGGTGGGCAAGTCTTGTTTTATCATAGTGGTCAATAATTGGTTATTGATTCAGTTCTACCAGCTATTAATACAGTCTTCTTGTTCAATCTTCAGATGTCAGTCCTAATATTTTACCTTCACTAGAGTCACAAGCTTATCTACTGGAAAAAAAAAAATACAAGAGACACTTCCTAAAATTAGAAACTAAAGCCAACTTTTCAAGTAACTATTAAAAGTAGCACCATCTCAACAATTTACACTAGAGATGAACCCATCCGGGACAAAAACATTAAAAGAGAATCAGCTTAGGATACGCAATTATGGGCTAACATGACAC
>JAJMJG010000047.1:0-42471 GCA_030563485.1 Yamadazyma lessepsii | reverse complement strand
ATTTCCCAGCACCAGTTCTTCCACAAATTCCAATACGTTCATTTGCTTGCACACTAAATGAGACATTCCTCAATACTTTTGGTAACCCTTCTCTATACCTCATGCATGCATTATCAAATAAAATATTTCCCTTTTGTGGCCAACCTTGTTGAGGTTTTGTTTCATATTTATGATACGCTGCTTCTTGGGGTAATTTATAAGCATATTCATAAATTCTTTCATAACTTGTCATTTCATTTTCTGCAGATGATAAACTTCTGATAGCACCACCTAATGAATTCGGTATTGCAAAAATATATGATATAACTAAACCAGCAGACGACGGTGAAATATGAAATACTCTGAAAATGGAAAGCAAGATGATTAAAAACACATAAACTATAGCAGCTTCATTAACTCTTAAACTAGCCCACCTTTGAATAGCATTAACCATATAAGCAGCTTCATTAGTTTGATCAAAGAAATAATCATTATTAGCAATAAATCTTCCTTCGGCACCATATGATTTGATTGTTTCCATTCCATTTAAACTTTCATTAAAATTGTTCAAATAAAGCGATCTTTGTGTAGCTTCCAACCTTTTAATTTCTCTAGATGAAGCTTGATAAAAGCTTCCAAATATTAAAACCATCAACATTAAAAATGGCATAGCAATAGCTAACCATGGTAAATAACAAATACTTAAAATTAAAACACCTATGACTTGAGATAATAAGTATAAACCCATTCTTAAATTTTCAATTAATTCATTGTCAGCAGAATCAGTATCTTTAGTGAACCTGTTTAAAATTCTCCCAATTGGTGTTGTATCCATAAAAGACATTGGAACATATAAAATCCTCCTTATTGCTTTTATATTAGCCTTTCTTGTTGCTAAAAGTACAATATTGACATATAAAATAAATTGAATGAAAGTAAATATAACAGTTAAAAACGTAAACATAACATAAATCCCAATATAAAATCCATTAGATCTATTGAATCTGTCTTCAAGCCAAAATGATAACCAATTATTAACAAATAACCCAGTAAAAGTTGTAAGAGCAGTACTTAAAATTGTGATGAAAATTAGGATAAACGATGGTAATTTGGTATGTAATTGAAAAAAAGAATCATAAACTTCCCATGGAATTGCATTTTCAGCACTAACTTCTGCTTCTATTAATTTACCATCTAGTCTTAAATTAGTATCAAGTTCTTTTATTTCGTTAGCTTGTACTCTTTTTACCTCTTGCTCTTGTGAATTGGCTGAATCTTCGGATTCATTATCATTGCCTAAAGAATCATCTCTGTCTTTGTGTATTAACAAATTTTTAAATCCTTCATTTCTAGCCTCCAACTCTTCTATAGTACCAATATCAATCGTACCATCATCATTTAAGAAAATAATTCTATCAGCATAACTTAAAAATGATAATTGATGTGTAACAAGTATTCTTGTCTTTTCTTTAAGTAATCCTAAAAGACCTACTTCCATGATATGCCTACCGACTTTTGAATCTACAGCAGATAGCACATCATCCAATAATAAAACATCATGATCAGAATAAATAGCACGAGCTAAACTTAATCTTGATTTCTGTCCTCCAGATAAGGTTATACCTCTTTCACCAACTTCAGTAATGTCTCCAGAAGGTAAGTTCCTTAAATCTTCATTTAAAGCACATGCAAATATTGCTTGTTCATAAGCTTTTTCATCATATTCTTTACCAAACAAGACATTTTGTTTAATTGTTGCGTTCTGAATCCATGGAGTTCCACAAAGTAATGTTGACCCGTTAATTTCAACATTTCCTTTTGTACGAGTCATAAAACCACTTAATGCATTCAATAATGAAGTTTTACCCGATCCAATCGTACCAACAATAATGATGAATTCACTTCTTTTGATTGTTAAATTTATATCATTTAAACCAGAAAATGATTTATTTATATTTGAATGAATATTTTCTGGTATTTCTTCTTTTTCAAAAGAAGTTTCATCTTGTTTAGAAAATTTCCAAAATTTTTTCTTCTTTTCTTCCTTCGCCGGTGGACCAAAAGTTTCCCATTCAAAACTTGCATCTTCAACTTTAATAACATTTCTATCTGAATAAAATTCATGTGAGTCTTCATTTATAACCACATTATCAGAGATAAATGATTCATCACAGACTAGAAACCCGAATACTCTTTTGGCTGATATAATACCATCAATGGCTGAACTTATACTATATGGTAAAGTAACAAACACATTACCTAAAAGGGAAAGTAAATTAATGGAAGCAAAAATATTTGCAGGGGTATTTCTATCACCTCCAATAGCATAAAGTACTAAAAATGTAACAAGTGAAGTTATAGGTGTAAGACATAAAACCATAATAATAGCTGCACTTCTATAATTTTGTAACTTTAATAATATTTTACTTTCATCTAATCTAGTGCTAATAACTTTATCTTCATAGCTTTCTTCCCAACTATAAAACTTTAAAATCTTCAAATTTTGAACAATTTCTTTAATATAATTAACTCTTTTATCAATGAATCCCAAAGAAAGTTTTCTATATTTAGCCATTCTGGTAGCAATACTTGCAAAGACAAAAGTCACCATAAAAATAACACCTAAAGATACAGCTGTAGTTGCACCTAAATTGATTGATAATAAAATAATACTAACAATGAAACTTAAAGGAGCTGAAAAAATATTAGGAGCTGAAAGAAGGGCAAGATCTAATTTGGATAAATCAGTACCTGCCAACGTTGTTAATCTTGACGTTGGATAGTTATGTTTACCTCTTGCATCTGCTTTGAACGCTTTAGTCAATATAGCTTTTGTTAGTATTGCTTTGATTTGAGCTGAGCTTGTTATAGCATAGAAGAAACAAGTATTCATAAAATGAAATGACATATAAGTAACAACAATAGCTCCAATAGCATAACCAACACCTGTACCTACACTTACATCAACACCAGCAGTTTTTTTAGTTATGTAATTAATAAGGGCTTTAGTCAACATCGATATAAATGGAATTGAAACATCGCATAGTATGGCCAAAAGTAATGAGATCAGATAATCTTTTTTAATTGACATTAAAATTGTCAATGTTATATAGAAATTAGACATGTTATAATTCTTTAAATTAGGTTCTTCACCTTTTTGTTGCTGTTTTTTCAAATAAGCAGCCTTATTCTTTTCATTATAATGTTGAAAATAATATTCAAAATGTTTATAAAGATTTTCAGTTTTTAGATTATCACTTAAATAAGGTAAATCATTCGCTTGTATAGTTCTTTTATAGCCTACTCTTAATAAAGGATTTACCCAAGCAAAGAATAAATTAAAAACTCCATATACATTTACAATCTCCCGCCTCTCATCTTGCAAAGGTACTGGGGGAATATTTTTACCAGTTAAGAAACTGAACATTCTCTTTTGACGTTTCATCCTTTCAGGAATACTTGAATGAGTAGATTCAATGTCTTCCATAGTCCTAAGGGTTTATTATAAAACTGTTTTGTGGCATAAATATTTATATTTTATGTTCCTGAATTATGACTCTTCAGACTTAAGCCGCGTACTAGGATGGTTTTCCTGTATGTGCGTAGATAATGATAAGGGTGAGCCACAATCAAACATATAGCCTTATGAATTAAGAGTCATACAATTGATATGTTTTTAAAGAAATTGTTTTAGTATATGGTAATATTCTTAATTGTGGTATTACCGAGTGTGATGTGTCATTCTATGGTTTGATACTCCGTATTGAGTTGCATATGTAGTATTTGACATGACGCATGCGAGTGAACTAAAGTTTGATTTTAAGTTTCTTATTATTTGGCAATTATTGTGTTGATGTATTAAGGAGAGTGAATTACGATTTGTTGAATATATATCATGAGGTTACAAGGGAACGGGTAAATAACGTATAGTTCAACTTGTAATATAATTCAACCTGGAATATAGTTCAACTTGGAGAAATGAAGTGAGAAATATACCCAATCAGCCACATGATTACATAAATTAACTTTACCAGTGATCTTCGATGAACTAATAATTGTAAATTCAATCAATTGAATACAAACACACAATTCCAACTAAAAACTCCAGTGTATAACTTCAATAACTACAGAGTATAAATAAAACAAATTTCTATTAAATAACGAAAGAATTAAACATATATAACACAATTAAGGATAATCAGTAGGATCTAAACCAAAATAACCTTTTTCAAGGGTAGTAACATTCAATATTGATCTTTGACCAAATCCACCTTCAACACCTTGATTAGATACAGTATTACCCCACCATACTATTGGTTTGTTATGATAGAATACCGAGAAGAAAATTATAACTGCACTAAAGGCAACACCTGAACTTAAAGCAGCTGATAACACATAATTATATTTTTGCCACCAAATTTGATATTTTTTCCTAATATAGAACATGAATGCAAATGAGAAATAAACTCCCATAGTGTAATAACTTAAATTATATGGGGCATAAACTTTGATACCACCAATGATTAATGTTGGTTGGAAGTATTTAGTAAATTTCTTTGGAGCATACTTCTTAAATAAAATACATGGTATTGGTAATACGGCACCAATTAAGAAACACCATTGTAATAATGGGTATAAACCATTGAAGACTTTCTTAGGACCAATAACACCCCATAAGATTGAAGCACTAAAGAAAGTAGTTGCACCAGGACAACTGAATCTTTGTTCTTGCCATGGTTCACAATAATCTTTGATATTATTAAGTAAGAAGTTAATAACCCCTAAAGAAACAAATGAACTAACAAATACTGATAACATTTGACACCTAAACATAGCTCTTGGTGGAAGTTTAGCATAATGACCCATTTTTTGATCTGAAATATAAGTTTGAGCTTGACCATTAATATTATATCCATAAGCTTTAAGGAAATTTAAGGCTAAACCATTACCTGGAAGGGCATAACCAACAATTAATTCCACTAAAACATTAAGACCAAATTGGAAACCAGTAGTAGCATAGATAAGGGTTAAAGGAATTAAGAAAGCAAAATTAATTGCTACAGCAAAAAAGATACCCCAAACTGGAGTTTCAGCTGGGTAGATTTTAACACAAATGATAGCTAATACTATTGAAAACACCAAGACAACAAGGAAACACCAATCTGGAACTTCTTTATACTTTCTCATCATTCTAGTATGTGGATCATTGAAACCTTCAAAGGTGGATGTTCTGAAATTTCTTAAAGATTTACCCAAATGTTTTAATGCATTCCAAATAGCCTTTTGATTAACATAAGTTTCATAAATAATAGCAAATGGATAAAGGGCAAAATAAGTACCATAAACAACTAAATTAGCAGCGGAATAATATGGAGGACCAAGCTTTTCATATTTTTCTTGATCGAAAAGAGATTTTTCATTAAGAACTTCTCTAACGTTATAATTTTGTCCCTTATTTGTAAATAAAGCATTTGAATTCATTGGAATATATCCTGACCAATATTTGTTAGTCCAGAAAACACCTATGATACTGAAAAATCCAATAAATGAACCAATATATTGATTGATTTGTGAGTAGAATGGGATGGTTAATGCAAGATTATTATCAATGATATTCCAATCAAATGAGGGGATTGGATTCAAACCTAAACCATAATTAGAACCAGTAATTGCAGCTAAATTGAAATTATATGGTGCAATCCATGTCATCCAGTTGAAAGTGGAAAGTGCTTGAAAAATATAATTAGGGAACCAGAAGTAAAGGAATGAAAAAATGAATGCTATGAAGAAAAATCTATATCTTGTGATAGTCCAACCGTTAATTTTTTCCTTTTTTTCTGGTTTCATTAATGCTACATTTAAAGCCAAGGTTGGTAAAGTGGTTGGCCAAATAGCTCTACTTGGATAAATACAGAACTTTCTCATAATACCAGCAAATCCAAACCCTAAGAAATTAGTACCTAAGATTAATAACACTTGATATCCGAAATCAGCCCATTCATTATTATAATATTTGGCAAGCTTTTGAACATGAATATTCCATGATACATATGATGGTGTAGCTGAAACTGAATAGAAGATGGTGGTTAACATTTGTTCCTTATGATTCCAAGGACCAGGATTTAAATCAATAGTATACTTCCAGACTTTGAACTTCTTTTTAGGTAAAATGGCTGCTAATAATAAACCAGAAGGATAAATCAATAATTGAACAACTGATGCTGGTAATGTAATCGAAGGTCTTCTTTCATGGAAAAATTCATTGATAAATGATCCAACAGCTGTCCATATAAGACCTAAAATATAAACTCTAAATGTTTCAACATATAATTCAGGGTCATCATAACAATCAGCAACAGCTCTAACTTCAGGGTATGGAGAATGATATTCAATTAAAGCAGCTTCAATTTTAGTTTGTAATGCCCAATTAACAATTGAATAATAATCAGCCTCATCAGCTTCTTCTGATGATAAAGGTGCAATTTCAGCTCTTATTTCAGCTTCCTTGTCCTTTTCTTCGAATTCCTCCTCGCCAGAATTGGCAGTAGAAATACTAAAATTTTGTAATTGTTCGGGTGCTTGTTCAACTAATCTTCCAATTAAATCATAATCTTGAGTAGGGAAATTAACATCATCATCATGTTCTTTTAAAGCTTCCCTTAAAATATCAACGGCATGACGTAAACCAAGATTCTGTATTTTTTCAATCATATATGTAAGACTATATGGGACATCTTCTAAAGTTACTAAATCAGTATACCCAAGTCTTTTCAAAATGAAATATTTATGTTCAGAAGTAAGTTCATGACCAACTTCTCCAAGACTAGTCGGATTAGAAGTTATAGCTTTTAAATCAACACCTTCTGGGTCTTTAAATTCCAAACGATTATGTGGACTCTGAGTTGCTGTTAATGGATCCTTAAATGCCATTTTGATTTGAACTCTTGAATGAATAGTTTACAAGGAGAATCTTGATGGTTTATATATGTTTCCATTCAACTCAAATGAGCTATTTCTTTTTTAAAAATTTAAGGTCATACTGTATCTAAAGCCACAAGGTTTTGGACTTTT
Source organism: Yamadazyma lessepsii (assembly GCA_030563485.1). Classification (NCBI taxonomy): domain Eukaryota; kingdom Fungi; phylum Ascomycota; class Pichiomycetes; order Serinales; family Debaryomycetaceae; genus Yamadazyma; species Yamadazyma lessepsii. The sequence continues at coordinate 35,421 of JAJMJG010000047.1, read as the reverse complement.
TCATACGTTTCATACCTAAAGAATGCTTTAAAGGCAAAAGTGCATATTCTAACACTCTACCAGTCAACTTTAAGTTTCTAGAAAGGATTTACCGATCATTTTTATTTGCCAAGAGACATTATGGCTTATGCAGTTATAATCGAGCCGTACACAGTTAAAGAATAGTTAAGAATAATTAAAGAACTATAGATTATGATACTGTAAACCTGTATTTTCAACCTATTAATCATTGCCCTATAACTCAATCCATTGCACTCATCCCAAGGCAACCCCTAAATACAATTAATTCACAAGACTTAGCTTCAAATTAATATCTATAGTAATTGTCTATTTCTAAAGTTACATATTATTACTATAAAAAAATTGAAGACTTTCCTAAATTGGATACTCGTATATATTTCGGAAAAATTCTCTGCCATTGATGCATAAGAAATTTCTTTTTTCAACGAAAAGTTGTTGATCTATACCGGAGTTAGGTGAAGTTGAATGTTTTTAGTTTGCATAGATTCAAAGTCATCTATGAAAATCTTTTATGCAGAGTCACATTGATAAAAACCTGCAAAGTTAACGTATCTATAGTACTAGTTAAAATTATAAGTAAACTCATCATGTCAAAATTTTCATTCAGGTCCCTTTTTTACCTGCCAAATTTATTATTTCCAGGGCCTGTATCGGAATTATGTGAGACTTGTTCACCAATAAAGCTTATCAGCCACACATTCCCTACAAAGTTAGATAAGCATAAATTCGCAGCGACCAAGATCAACGTTTTTTGCCTGAAACAGATGTTTTAATTTCTTTTGATCGTATTTAGTACTAAAAGAGTAGTAATCAACTTAACTGATAAACAGTGGCTTTAGAGAATCACGCAATTAATGTAGTCGTCTTAACACTATTCTCCATATATCATAAAGCTCATCGCAAAAATGGTTTGAGGTAGTCATGGTGTAAGTTTGGGTAGTATTTTGAAACTGGTAAATCTTTTAAAATGCTTGGACACAAATATCATGAGTACCTAACTAAATAACTGTGTATTGTTGAATTCTATGAAGTTTTCATGTAGAACGCTGGTCAAGTGACTTAACGACAAACTTATAATACGATAAGGAACGCTAAGTTCATTCAACAGTAGGAAAGAATTGTTATATAGATATTTAGCTATGAACTAACTACTTGATACTAATGAAACCAGAGGTCCTGCATTCTCTAAATGACATATACGAAGACTATGAATTAAACGAAAAGTAAAAACCCAAGAATGGTTAATACACTGAATGGTTGAAATTTTGACCCAATACCTTCGATCACAGTTTCCAGAATATCATCAATAGCTGAAACAGTTGACGAAGTTGCCAATGTTGGATTATTTGTTGCTCTACTGTGGTTTTCTTCTGATGATCTATGGCTGAAAGTACTTATGGTTGGTTGGGGTGTATTTGTTTGACCAATCGTAGCTGTCAATCCATTAACTGCTGGCAGATTTGTAAACTTGTTATTAAAAAATGACGTTTGAGCAGCACTTGCTAAGTATTCTGTTTCAAGAGGAACATAAGTTGTAAACGTCTTGCCTTGTTCAATGATCGTACTTATTCCTGTTACAATAGGACGTTCAATACATTTATTATTGGAACATGATGTCACTATTACTGTAATACTTTCAACAGGTTTATTTTCTTCGTCCAAAGGACAATACGTGGTATAAGTTGTTGTTGGTTCAGTAACTACATTTATTCCTGTAGTTAAGGCGACTTCTGAACATTGATTGTTTGAGCAAGAGGTTATAGTTATTATAGTGGTGGAAACTTCTTTGATAGTTGTTAAGTAGTCATTTGATCCTGATTCCGTGTGTGAAATTGAATTCAGTGATGTTCTAGAAGTTACATCACTTTGGACTTCTCTAGATAAATCAGTTGATGATGATGAGTATGATCCTTGACTGTGTACTTCTAGGGAAGTTACTTCAATAGATTGTGATACTGGAACACTTGAAGATTCAGCAGATAATGTCAATGAACTTTGAGAGGAAGCAATGGAATCACCAGACTCTAAACTTGAAGTCTCTTCTAATCTACTTAATGATTCAGTTGAATGAGAAGTGCTTATTGTGCTTGAGATAAGTTCACCCGAGCTTTCTTCTGAGGAAACAGTTGATTCTATGAAGCTTGTGCTTGAAGGATCTTGTGAATTAGAGCTTTTATTGGCTGGATCACTCACATTAGAATCACTTGTACTTGACCCAGTATCATTGGATTCACTAGAATTCAAAGACTCACCTGAATTTAATATTTCAGTGACACTCACTGCCTCAGTTGAACTATACAGTTCTATCGAACTTGATTGGTCTGAAATAACATCACTAGAACTAGTCTCTACATTAATATTGCTTGAGGATTCACCAGAGCTACTTTCAGTATAGCTCGACGATTCACTAAAGGTAACTTCACTAGAACTTAAAATTTCACTAGATTGTGATTCATTCGTATTTGACTCAATTGAACTCGATTCTTCTCTACTAGATTCGCTAGAAATAACTTCACTTTGAGCCTCACTAGTACTGGACTCACTAGAATTAGAGTCGCTTGACTCACTAGCACCAGATGCACTTGAACTAGAATCACTGGCACTGGATTCATTAGAATTGGAGTTTATAGCACTTGATTCACTAGAGCTGACCGTGCTGGACTCACTAGAACTGGAATCACTAGAACTGGCTTCACTAGAACTGGAATCAATAGAACTAGATTCACTTAAGCTGGATTCACTAGAAGAGTACTCGTTTGAGCTGGCTTCACTTGGCTCACTTGCATTACTGCTACTGGAATCACTAGAACTAGACTCACTAGAACTGCCCGCGGTAGAACTGGCCTCACTGGCACTAGACTCACTACCATACTCGCTCGAATCACTACTGCTTGACTCACTTGAACTTACTGGTCCACCAGGTTCTGGAAATTCAAGACACTCAAAACATCTTGAAGTATATGGAGTAGAACGATCAGGAAGAGCTCCTCTATAAGTAAGTTGTGATCCCAGATAAATAAGTAAACTCATGTCATAATCATCACCAATAATTAATTGAAAACTTGCAGCATCAGTTTCTACCAGCAATCTTCCATAAAGAAACAGTGGCGCTGATGTAATTGCATAACCTAAATCAATTATATTACCATTTGCAAAACCGGCAATATAAACTGTTTCCAGTTGTGAGATGGAAAGTTTTAATACCGAAGAAGGAGAACTAAGATAAAAGAATTGATGATCAGTTGATGAGTCCCCACTGACAATGAATTGTGATTCATCTCCTATAACAATACATCCCCAACCATCAATACTATGAGGAATAAATAAGCTGGTTTTTGTTAAACATATAGTTCCTCTATTATAGATATAAGGAGCAGTTATATAACTGGTGATTTGAGACTCGTCCAGTTTGATAATGATAGTACCCTCATTTGAAAACAGGGACAATGGAGTTATTGAAAGGAAGTAATCACTAGGATTACCATTATAGTCAGCAAATCCAAACCACATTTTACCATTGTTAGCAAATGAATCCACAAAGAAATTCATTAATGGAGTTGAATCTGCTTGTAGATAATTCCATGCCCAATCACCGTCGTTTATAACTACAGCTGTAGCTTGACCTACTGAAACATAAGAATCTGGAGCAAAATTCAAACCTGTATCTCCAGTAATATAAAAGGCCCCTTCATTAGTAAAAGAACCATCAAAGTATATTCCATCACCTTGAGAATCTAATATTGATAAATAACTACCTGATGCAATACTATAATCACCACTATTTGGAGTGAAATCATCATAGTATGAATCAGAAGAAATATCTGTTGACCCTACAATGACTTTTATTAACGAAAGAAACACTAACAACTTCATCACTAATGATAAATTCAGGGATTCCCCATTTTATATATCGCCCGGTTTAAAAATATTTTTTGTATTAATTTTTTGTACTAGATCGCCATAGTGGTGATATTATTTTAAATCCAAAACAATAGGATATGTTATTGAACATACACAATTCGTAAAGTTGCTATGTTTCAATGCTACACGATATATAAAGCTTCTAATCAGATAGAGCTGAATAGCCTTATAATTTATTTGTAACTATAAGCCACTAATACACTGTCAGCCGTAGAAATAGAGTACGGCAATATTTAAGCACATCGCACTAAAAGTTGCTTAATTAAGATATTATTATGCAAGATTATTTTTTACTGCCTGAGAGAGTTAATAGATTTAATGATCTGGTTGATTCTCAAGAATGAGGTAGGTATTAATGATGTGGTGGTTCTAATGTGTTTGTGGTCAAAGATACTTGTAGTGAAATTTTAATTTTGAAAATTAGAGCTTTCAACTAATTTTGCAGCCTCCTCTACTGAATCTATTAATATGATTAGTAGCCCTGGAAGTTCGTATTTAAAATTGTAGCTTATCTTTAATAGGAGGATATTTGAAAAAATAACATCAGTTTGTTCTAATATGCTTTTTTCAATGCACTCATTCAACTTATAAACTGCTCCCATCTTTGCTCCCTTATCTTTGCTCCCTTATCCCTGCTCCCTGCTCCCTTATTAATCGGATGCGATACGCCTGCAACCTTAAATTCGCTTAGTACAGTCAAATAATCCACTGCTTCAACCAAAAACAAATGTTTCTTTTAAAAATAATAATTAAGAAACTTCTTACGAACAAAGACTGAATCAAGTCTTTTTTTTCACTACTTTGTATAAATATGCAAAAACCACAATATTTAGAAAGGGTTGTGAATTTTCATAAATTCTCACTACATTCAAAACTTTAAAAATGGAAACCGTTTTTGGTATATGATTTCTAGTTATAACTTTAGTGGATATTTCTGCTATTGCCAATACTTTAAACATCTACTGTTTTCAGCTTATATCCCCTCGCCATGAAATAATACATCGATGTGTTGGTTTTTGACGAGCTTTACACCTGACTCATTACCCTCACATAATGGAACGATATCAATTCCAGAAGTGATATTTGTCTAGGAACGTACCTTATCCACCTTGTATCTCTTTCATATTATATAATTAATATTTCAGCTTCAATAGTAGATAAGATTACAGGACTTTGTTTCTGATTCTTATAATTGATTATTGATGACCCTAGCTTGAAAACATAGCCAGTAATTCTACTTCAATCTTTTACCATTGCATAATGCACAAATGAATATCTAATAACTACCTTCATAATAGATAGCTAGGTAAAATATTTAATTAGTCTTGCTGCAGCATACGAATCGTGGACCATGAAAACCCGAAAGCCACTCGTAAAATATTTCGGCTTGGTTTCAAAGCCTACAATTACGGAAAACCACCAACTCGTATAGTTACATGTCTTACATTATACATTAACCATTTACCCTTTCTCCTAATTATATCCATCAATGTAAACTCTCGGAGACAGTATACCTGATTATGTAATTAAATGCAATGCCAAGTCGCTAATGGAGTCTTGTTCCCCACAATCCGGTGGTCTGACCGTCGTTTCGTGCTTAACTCAAAGCATAAAATACTTAATCACCCAGAATCCCCCGAGAATACATCAATGGCAATCGATAGTATAATTAGGTCTGAAATCAAAGACCTCCCAAAAGAGCCACCTCAACTTGCTTCAAACGTTCTCGATTTATTCTCCCTTAAAGGAAAAGTTGCAAGTATAACCGGTGCATCTCAAGGTATTGGATTGGCAGTTGCAGAAGCCTATGCTCAAGCAGGAGCTGATGTTGCAATCTGGTACAACTCCACACCAGTCGATCAAATTGTTTCCGATCTTAGCTCAAAGTACAATGTTACTGTAAGAGCATATAAAGCCCAAGTGAAAAATTACGAGGAAGTAGAGAATACAATCTTACAGATTGAAAAAGATTTTGGAACAATTGATATATTTGTAGCCAATGCTGGTGTTGGATCACCAAATACTCCAGTTATTGAATCCAAAATCGAAGATTATCACAAAATCATGCAGACCAATTTAGATAGTGTTTATTATGCTGCTAAAGTTGTTGGTAAGATTTTTAAAAAGAATAAAAAAGGGTCCTTCATTATAACTGCATCTCAAGCTGGTCATATTGTTACCACTTCCATTGATCAAATGGCCTATAGTACTTCAAAAGCAGCCTTGATTCAAGTAACCCGTTGTCTTGCAATGGAATGGGCAAGCTTTGCCAGAGTCAATTGTATTTCTCCAGGATACATCCAAACTGAAATCGCCAGTCATTTACCATATGAAGTTAAATCCAGGTGGTGGCCCTTGATCCCAATGGGTCGTGAAGGGTTAACAAAGGAATTGGTTGGTGCTTTCTTATATTTTGCTTCGGATGCTTCTACTTTCACAACTGGATCAGATCTTATCGTTGATGGAGGTTACTGTTGTCCATAAGTTGACCCGTACACCCGTATAGATAATAAATACATATTCTCAAACTGAGACACTTGATAACCCGCGCAAGCATTATTATTGTATGATCCCCACTAAACCACGTAACAGGAAAATACACGTATGTATTAACTGTAAGAGGTTGAAAGTAAGATGTGACAAAAAACACCCATGTTCAACTTGTCTGGCACGAGGTAAACAGTGTAATTATTTATCTACCTATTCAATTGATCAAAAAGAGTATAAAGAATCGAGACAACTTTGGAAATGTTCAGAACAAAATCCACAACCATTTGAAGGAAGAAATCCTTATTCGGGGTCAAAATTCAACGTTCACCAACAATATAATCCTTTTGTAACCATTGGTTCCCTGACTAGTCGTAGTTATGGCCCTTTCAGTTGGGTATCATTAATTCTTACAGATGAAGCTATGACCCCGATATTACGGTCAAAAAGAACCAGAAAGATACCTTCAAGGTTTCTACAACATTCTAATGGTGAAAGTGATAAATTATTTGCTGATAAATTGAAGAATGAACCACTTATAAATGAACAGGTGCGGCTCACCCAATCACTGGTGAATGATTCTAAAATGCAGGAGTTTGCTAAATCTCTTGGATTAACAATGAGTATAGTAGAAGATGAGGAATCTACTAATATCATAAGAAAGACTATTAACATTTTACCGACTACCGATGTTATATGGTCATTTATTGATCGGTTTTTCGATCATATATATCCCTTTTTCCCCATTATTGACCAAAATGATTTTGAAACTTGGGTAGAAGACGTGATAGGTTTACGTACTATTCCCACAAAAGTTCAAACACTTGCAATCAGCAAACAAATGGATATTGCCCATATTGGAATACTTTTACTTGTTCTTAGGTTTGGATATTTGTCTGCATTCTCAGCCATGGCACCTTCAACATCAAATCTGCCGGAATCAAGTTATATAAGAAATCATCCAATTCCTATTGATGTGTTTGATATTGCAAGACAATGTCTTCAACATTTCCAATTCTTGAGGATGTGTAATTTTAGCATCCTACAACTTGAATTGTTTATTAAACTATACTATATGTATGCACCCGAACTTGGCCCTAGTCCAGAAGATTCAAACGCTCAATCATTTTCTTGCTTTTTAGTAAAACTGGCTATGAGTATAGGCCTTAATCGTGATCCTGACTTTTTCAACACTGGTGGATGGAATAATAAACAAATCAACCTCAGAAGAAAATTATGGTATATCATATTATATATCGAATTACAGTGTGGTATTAATACTGGTTATCCTTTAGCAATAAGTATGAATGATTTTGATACTAAGATACCTTTTTATAAAGAAGGTGCAGAGAATTGTCGGAATATAGATTATGAAAAACTGTTACCGGACTTTTTCAATAATATAAGGCATCTGTTTGAAGCATTTTGTCCAATAATTTCCCAATTGGCAAATATTAAAGTTGGAACTACTGAAAAGGTGTTATGTGAAAGTCTAAATAAATGGGAAACATCGGTTACAACAAAGTATCAGCTTCCATTAGATAAGACACTGCCCTTAACTATTAAAGAGTGTTATCAATTGATTGGGTATTTAGAATCTAGAACTTTACTTGCAACCCTTCTTTTCCGTCTTTATATTCATTTTAGTACTGTGGATATCAATATTGCTTATTACTACCTTAAGAAGCTAATGACTATAATTATATCAGATATGGTGAAATCATGTCTTGCCCTTGAAAAGAAAATTCAATTATGGTTTGATAATTTAAGTGATATCTGTTTGATTCCAGCTCTTGAAAGTTATCTTCATAGAGGAAGTTTGGTTCTTCAATCTGTTTTATTTAGAAGTCGGTTTAGCTCTGTTAACAGTGAACAAGAAACTCAAAGATATAAGGCTCTTGAAACGATGTATACCTTATCAAATAAATTATTGGAGATGGCTTTGGGATGTTTTGAGAAATTAAGTCCCAGATTTTATTATTCCTGGAGATTCTGTGTTGCACAAAAATACATAGAAAAGGAAAGAAATGGAACTGATTATTATGCAGAGAATTACCTGAAAAGTAAAGAAACGTGTCTTAGTGATGAAATGATAGATGATTTTAACTCCTTAATGAATACAATTGTTCAAGAAGCAAGTGACCAAGTGGTGAGTCCTCAGGATTTTTATACAGAATGGGATAACGTTGATATTGGTGATTTTTGGTCACTGATATTCCCAGATTCTACACTGCCTACAACACTTGAAAATTTTCTATTTTGAACTACATAATATAAATATAAATAAATAAACTAATATTTGAACACTTGTTTTTGGGTATATCCAAGCTCTTTCAAAATACCTGAAAATGAACCTTGCATTATTGGATTTGGCTTACTTCCACAGATAGCTGTATAGAAACCATCTGGTCCACAAACAAAAACTTTAGTACTTTCTGTGGCAGCAGGCATATTTGTTTTAAGATATTCTTTATTAATACGGCCTTTATTTCCATTCCATTTTTCAGATGGTTGACTTACAAAGTAATGGATTTTGACTTTACCGTCACTTTCTTTGGCTAATTGGTCAAGTTCTGATTTTAACAAGATATCATTCTCTTTACTAGAACTATAGAATAAATCAACTTTTGTAGTATCTGCTGGATCTTTGACAACTGCTTGAAGTAATTGGAACATTGGTGTTATACCTGAACCACCGGCAATTAATGAAATATGTTTTGCTTCATTAGCTTTATAACTATAAGCTTTTACGGGTCCTAAGAATGACACTGAATCTCCTTCTTTAAGATTAGCCATTGCTGATGACATCTTACCATCGGGATAAGTCTTTATGACAAAGTCTACCAGTCCTTTTGTTTCTAAGGCGGAAACTGGGGTATAAGGCCTTATAAATGTTCCATCGGCAGTTTTTAATTTTGCTACAACAAATGATCCTGGTTGAAGTCCAGAAGTTAGTTCTGGGTCACTAAATTTGAAAGTATATTTTTTGGCATTGGATGCAATTGAGATGGCTTCTTTTAATTGTAACTCCTTAAAGCTCATCATACCGGGGAATCCATATTTTGGTTTACCTCCTGGAATAAAAGCATAGAGCAAAGCACTGGCTCCAATTACACCGAAAACTATTTTTGTATTAATCATTGATTATTGAATTGATTTAGAATGAATTTGAATTTAAGGAATTTGTAAACTTTATATAGTTTGATTAACGCCGGTTTACTATCGCCGTGGTGGGTGGTGATACGTTACCGCCGTTTTATTATCGCCGTTCTATTATCGCCGAAAATTTATCGCAGTTGAAAAGAAGTCATTTCTTCTTAGAAAATCTATAAATATCTTATAATAAAGACATAATCGATTTGACTGTCTTTCTTAGTATACAATACCTTAATATAATCTATAAACCTATGAACGAACACTTGACTTTTCATTAGATATCTCCTCTGATACAATATTCACATTGGATTTTTCAATTTCCTTTTCATTCTCTAAACCACTCTTCTCTGGGTGTGCACCTTCAATTTTAACTCTTAAATCTTCAGATACTCCATTCTTACTATTGTATACAAAAATTCCATTCTTTAAAGCATTAGCTCTTTCATCTCTTTTATAAAAAATATAAGCAACAGAAACCATCACACATGAACCAAGACTAAAAGCCGCACAGACTGCAAACCCTTTGGGGAATCTTGGAGCTTCAACTGTTGGAAAGATTAATTTACTTATCCAAGCACTTGATTGTAACCCGAAAATATAAATAATCATCCATTCTATAGCTCTTTGGTTAGAATCATGTCTTAAAATATCACTTACAAGTGGATTAAATACTGAACTTTGAGACCATGACCAATAAGCCATTAAAAATCCAGCCCATTTTGAAGTTTCCAGGACATTCCAAATTGCAAGAATAAAATTAGAAATGAAATTCATTATATAAGAAAATACAACGAATCCAAATCTTTTTCTAGTTAAATCAGCTCCTACACAAACAATGGCAATCCAAATAAGTCCTAAACCTGGAGGCAATGCAGTTAATTGATTTAATTTAGGTCCCAGGTATCTATGTAAAGAATCTAACCAAAGTGCAAAAGAACCTGAACTAGTACTGTTTGTATTAAATCCAAGAATTTGACAAACTGATAAAACCCAGAAATGCCATGAAGTAATAATATTTTTCCATGTTTTTTTATCAAAAAATGAATTGACAGTAATACTAACATCAGATCCATTTTTCTTCATTCTAAGTCTTGCTAATCTAATTTCATCATCAGTTAACCAAATACTATAACATCTCATTGGGGTTCCAGGATGCATGAAAAGTGCTAAAAATCCAATAGCTATACAAATAACACCATCAATTATAAACATATATTGCCATCCTTCAATACTACTATTAGGACCTGATAATTTAAGGGCGGCACTTTGAAGAAGACCTGAAGTTAAGACTCCTAAAAATTGACCACAATAAAATATAGCACCTCTTCTTCCAATTTCTGTGGATGTATAGAAACTAGCAAGTGAATAATGAATAATAGGGAAATAACAAGCTTCTGCCGCACCAACAATGAATCTAAAAGCTTTTAATGTAGGTACGTTTTCTACCTTATATAATAAGACAGTAAAGACCCCCCAAATAATTTCAGCTACAAATAATGAATGAGGTAAACTTACTCTAGGAAGTAAAAATAACCAAGGTAATTGAAAAATAATTTGTCCTACAGTAAACAACACTTGAGTATCAATTAAATCATTACCTTTCATTCCAATTGCTTCACGTAATCCACTAACATAAGCATTATTCAAATTCGAAGTATCAACATATTTAATCCAATAACCTAAAAATGAATAAAATGCTAATAAGATATCCAATTTGATAACCAATTTCTTTTCAGCAGCACTAGTATCTTTATCATACCATCTCCACCATTCATGTCTTCCTGATTCATTTGAAGTTAATCTATATTCATATTCATCAAAAAATTTCCACCAAGGACGATTTGCTTCATCTCTATATTCTTTTACTATGATTTCTTGCTCGGTTGTAGCTGATATTTCTTCAAGGTCTTCAGTTTTATCGATTACATCAATGATTGAATCAGTATCTTCAATATCTTCAACGAATCTTAACTGTGGGATATACCAAGGAAGTTTTACCATTTTTAATTATAAATTGTTGTAGAGGGCATAACGGTCGACTTATCTATAGTTTGTAGCCGCATAATGATTCTCGCAATTTAGTGTAGCCACAGATCAGAATTCCGCATTCTTGCGTATTTGCAGCCACACTTATAAATGTATTAAAACCTTAAACTATGGACCTGATCGTCTTGGTTTAAGTTTTGTATAAAATAGGATAATTTTCTTGGTTTGATGGCTATCATTATATATTTTTTTGCAAAAATTTTGATTAACTCAAAGCTTCAAAATTGATCATCTTTCAAGAACAATTTGCATTCAGAAGTAATTGATGCAAAATTCCGATTAATAACGTCTTTTTTATTGTGGCATCCGTTGAATCCTAATTGAAGGGAATTCCGCTAAACGGGGTACATATATCCAGAACGAATTCCGTTCGATTTCAAATAAAAATTATGCCAGCTACAGAAGATATTGATAAAAAGTATAACGTTAGACCATTTGTAGATGCTCCACCAAGTAACGCTGAAGCTCTTGTTTTAGATTCAATTGACTTCCTGTTATTCAAAGATGGTGATGAATTTTTACATCAACGTCAAAAATTAGCAGATCAATTAGAAAAATCAATTTCCACGCATGGATTTTTCAATTTGATTAATTTTGGTATACCGCAAGAAGAAATTGACTACATTAGAGCCATTGCTCAATCAATTTTAACATTACCAGATGAAATTAAGCAACAATATCTTGCTAGTGCACCAACTAAAGAACAAGAAACTGCTAAATCGGTTGGTGGTGAAAGAGGACAAGGGTATAAACCAAAAGGGTATTGGGCAATTAAAAATGGAATTAGAGACTCAATTGATCATTATAATTTCCGCAGTACTTACCATACAGATTTTGTTAATCAAAAGACTCATCCTGAATTAGTTGTTTATCATCTTAAAGAAGTTGCCAATTATTATAATAAAATTCATAGGGATGTTCTTCCAAAATTACTTAGATTATGTGATTTGATCTTACAAATTCCTGAAGGTACTATTTTGAATAAATATTTCCCTAATTTGGGTACAGACCTTGATACTTCTACCAGTCAAGGTAGATTTATGTTATATCACCCTTATGAAAATGATAAAGATGTGGAACAAACTGATGGTACTTATTTACGTGGACATAGTGATATTAGTGCATTTGCATTCATTACATCACAACCTATGCTCGCACTTCAAATCAAAGATTATTTTACTGGTGAATGGAGATATGTTCAACATAAGCCTCATTCATTGATTGTGAATATTGGTGATGCTATGGAATTCATTAGTGGAGGCTATTTTAAAGCTGATATCCATAGGGTTGTAGAACCTCCAGAAGATCAAAAAGGTTACAAAAGACTTGTAATTATTTATTTCTGTAATCCAGATGCCAATGCTGATATGGATCCTGAGGTTTTGCAATCTCCTAAACTTAAACAATTGGGGTATACTAAGGATGATAAATTAAAAGATTGGGAAAAAATTGAATTTCATCATTGGAATTATGTTAAAGGTGGATTATTGGGTAAACTGGCAGCTGGTGATAGGAACTTATTACAATTTTTTGGTAGGACAATTGAAAGATGGCATCATTTTCAAGGGGTCTAAACTTATATGAGTAATTTTTTATTATGGTTTAAAATGGTTTCTAATGATGTATTATGATTATTGTAACTGAGTTGATGTTTAGTATTATTTGTTTGTTATTGTACATAGTAAAGTTCCATTACATAATTAAGTTGATTATACAACTTTGTATAGTGAAGTTCTATTATAATATAAACTTATGTAATAAAGTCTACTATAATATAAACTTATGTAATAAAGTTCTACTACAATATAAACTTATTTAATAAAGTTCCACCTTGATCTGACCTAATATAATTAAGTTCCAGTATTGTCTACCTTTATATATACTTCCATTTTAAGAAAAAGTCCTTGATTCATTTTATAATAGTTAATACACGACTATTTTTGGTTGCAAAAAAATTAGGCAATGTAACGATCGGATATAAAAAAAAGTGTGGAGTTGTAACCATGAACAAACTGAAAAAAATAGTTTATAATTACATTGTAATATGATTGGTTGTAACGCATATCTCTTATCTATATGTTAGTTTCTTTAAATTGTGTTAGCGGACTTTCCCATAAATGATGCCACAATATCCACACTTTATGCTCTCCTATCGGATCAAAAGATTATAAATCAAGGCTGATTAGATCAAAAAATTTAAGTGATTTTAAATGCCTGAAAAAGAAGAACCTGTCATTAAATCAGTAGCTATTGTTGGAGGAGGTGCATCCGGTGCCATTGTACTTGATTCTTTATTAAAAGAATCACATTTTGATCAAATTGAACTTTTTGAAAGAAGAGATAAATTAGGTGGAGTTTGGTATTTAGATGAACACAAAAACGAAGTTCCAATTAATTCCGGCTCTGCCCCTGAAGAAACTGATCCTCCTTTAGATAACCCTTTTTCATCGGATAATGCTAAAGAAATATTCACACTTAGGAATGAACAAGAGAGATTCTTAGCAACTCCGTCATATCCACAAATTAAAACAAATATTGTAGAAAGTCTTATGACATATAGTGATAATAAACTGTGGTTAGGGGAAAGAACTGAAGAAACTGAATTTGTTGATGGTCTCGTAGTTAGAGAATATATTGAGAAGTATATTGCCCGTAATGAAGGGGCTGCCACTGCTAAGGTCAATTATTCAAGTACTATAGAAGATGTTGAAAAGATAGATGGACGTTATAGAGTAACTATCAGGCATGCGGAAGGTGATTATGATAGATGGTACCAAAAATATTTCGATGCTATTGTGGTAGCCACTGGTCATTATCATGTACCATTTATTCCGGAAGTACCAGGGTTAAGAGAAGCACAACAACAATTTCCTGATTTAGTTAAACATGCCAAGTTTTTTACTGATGCAGAACCATATAAAGATAAAGTGGTGATAGTTGTAGGATCAAGAGCTTCAGGACTTGATATTGCTCGTTTACTTAAATACACTGCTAAGAGTGTTTATCATTCCAAAAGAACAGATTTGCTTGCTTTAGCAGGAGTAACAACCAAGGGTGTAATTAAAGAAATTAATGTTCTTGATAATAAAGTGGTTGCTGAATTTGAAGATGGTACGAAGGTAGAACCAGATCATATCATTTATGGAACTGGATATCATTTTTCATACCCATTTTTAAACAGACTTTTTAATAAGGAAAATCAGGAATTGACCAAAAAGGGTACAATTGTACCAAGAGTATACCAACACACTTTCTTAATAGGAAATCCACTGATATCATTCGTGGGTATTCCGATTGATGGGGTCCTGTTTAGAGTATTTGAGTTCCAAGCTATTTTAGTTGCGAGGTATCTCTCGGGACGTATAAAGTTACCATCAATCGAAGAACAAGAACAATGGATACAGAAACGTTTAAATGATAAAGGTATCACTAGAGCTTATCATACAATTGGAGCGGATGATGCAATACAGTATTCGGAAGAACTTACGAAATTAGGACAGACTAATAATATTGTAGGAAGAGAGTTTCCAGCATATACAGATGAAGATAAACAAGTTTTACTGAAAGCAAGAGAGAAGTTAAAGGCATTTTGGGATTCAATTTAGACTATTGTATAGGAATTAATAGAGTTTATTATTAGTATTTTTTTTTTTTCTTTTCTTTTAAGGTTGATTCCAGTTTTCCTATATTTGGTGTACGGGCGTTTTTACGATGCATTTTACGATGCACGGGTCTAAATCAAGTATATTGTGGCTGATAAGATTTAAGTTATTCCAATTATTCATGTAAGGGGTATTTTATAAAAGAAATACAATAGATCGAACAATACGAAACAATGCAAGATGTTTTACAAAAGAGAAAAATTCTAAAACATTACATATATTAACTCTATTAGTGAGGGAACCTAAAATCTAACCTTTTCATACCAACATCTTTAGTATTAACTTTATAATCATCCTGTTCCTGTTTACTCATAGCATTCCACTTTCTTTCCTTATATTTGTTTCGCTGAATATAATAACCTTTACCCACCCAAGCAAATACAATGTTAAAACAACAGATTCCTAAGATTACACCATTTCCCTTATGGTAATAAGGAGAATCACTATTTTGATATAATTGTGAAGAAATAATACTACCAACTTGATAACTCATATTATAAAGTGAAGTACCCACGGCTCTAGCTCTAACAGTATTAGAAATTTCGGAAACCCAAGCGGCAAGAATAGCATGAGCATATGGTTGACCTAATATACCAATCAATAACACGTATTTCACCCAATTGCTACCAGTTTCAGTTAATGCTACCAAAGCAGCTATAAATGGAAGGATAAAGATATTTGATAATGAAATACAAATACTTCTTTCGTTAAAGTACCTACTTATATAAACAAGTAATGGTAAATTAACAAGAAACCAAAATTGACCCGGGATAACAAGTACATTAGATAAAAACGTTGAATAACCCATCTGTCTCAAAATTAAAGAAATATAATTAGTAACAGGCTGGAATGGTATAAAACACATAATACCTTGAATGAATATAGGCCAAAGATCATAATCAGCCAAAGTAGCTAAGGTTTCTTTGAAACTAACAGCTTGTCTATTATTCATATCCCCTTTCAGAGGATCATCTCTTAAAATTCTATTGACAAGGATTTTTACTTCTTCTTCATCAAATAAAGGTTTAGTTTTGAAAATTCTATTGGCAGATTGTGTAGGACCAGCCCTCATAAAGTACCAACTAGAAAGAGCTACACCTAAACTTAAAAGTCCTTCAATTAAGAATAAATATCTCCAGCCTGCTATATCATGAGTACCTCTTAATTCAAGAATTCCAGAGGCTAATAAAGACCCTAAAATTTGAAATAAAGGAATAGCTGTCCAGAACCAGGCCAATCTAATTGGTAATTCAGCTGAAGTATAATAATAAGATAAATATAAAATATTATCAGGAATAAACCCACCTTGTGAAATTCCAAGTAATACTCTGGTAGCGAAAAATCCACCTTTACTTTGAATAAGAGCTTGAAATGCACAAATTATTGACCAAATCATCATTTGAATTGGAATAATTACTTCACATCCAAACTTCTTGGAAAGTAAATTCCCTGGAAGCTCTGCTGACAAAAATGATACCAAATATAATGTTTGACCAATATTATAATCATTACTTGTCATATGCAAATCAACCAAGAAATTATCGGAAACTACTCTATTAATATTTCTTCTAACTAAATCTAAAGAACAAAACAGCACAAATACCCATAAGAAAATCTTTACATCTAAAGATCTAACCAACTTTTTTTCTTTAGCTTTACTCCATACAAAGTCAGGATCGAAGTATGCGGCTCCTTCATAATTACAATCATTATAAATTTGTCTCCACCTATCAGCATCAGTTTTACTAAACTTTGGTTCTAAAGAGATATCTTCACTATCAATTTCAATACTGTAAGCTGCCTTTTCCGTCATTGATTATTGAAAATTGTTGCATTGTTAACCGTTTAAATATAATCTACGATATTTGCGATGCAAAGCCTTATCAGTTGTGGCATCAAGAAAAACCGAAGCGTACCGAAACGAACCGAAACGAAACGAAATATTTCTTCATGTGGCATCTTAAAAGCCTATCAAAAGATTCCATTTATCAATTTTTTCAATGGAGTCTGTTCCTCTTTTAAAACACCGGAATTATTTTTCTGACGACCCTAACTTTGTATTGATCGAAACTTCATTACTTCTTAATGTGTTTTTATCAGGGTTTGATGGTACTATTACGGCTTCAACATATGCTACCATAGGGAATGAGTTTAAAGCCATAGATTTGGCACCCTGGATAACTTCAGCTTATTTGATAGCATCCACTGCTTTCCAACCGTTGTATGGAACAATATCTGATATCTTAGGTAGGAGATTATGTATTTATTTTTCGTTAGTAGTGTTTGGAATAGGTTGTTATGGATGTTTCTTATCAAATAATATGATTTGGTTAATTACTATGAGAGCTATAACAGGAGTAGGTGGTGGTGGTTTATTAAGTCTTTCTACCATTACAAATTCAGATATCGTATATTCTTCTAGAAGAGGTATGTTCCAAGCCCTTCAAAATTTAGTGTTAGGGACTGGTGCAGTTTGTGGTGCCTCCTTTGGAGGGATATTAGCAAGCTATTTAGGTTGGAGATGGTGTTTTGGTATTCAAGTGATACCTTGTATATTTAGTTTAATTGCAGCTACCAAGATTTCCAATGTTTCTAAAGAAGAAAAATCAACCAAAATTGATTTCTTTGGTTCGACGTTATTAGTATCGAGTTTAACCACCCAGTTACTTATTTTAACTATGGGAGGAAATGAATGGCCTTGGATTAGTTGGCAAATTGCTTCTTTAGTTATATTACTGATTGGATTCACTATTTGGTTCCTTAAAGTGGAAGCATCTACTTCAGCTAAACCAATCATACCGGTGAATGATTATCATAATAGGTTTGCAATTTTTAATATTATTGTGGCCTTCCTTCTTGGTTTAGCAGCATACTCTTATTTATTCACACTCCCATTATTATTTCAAATCAATTTAGGTGATGATTCTGCTAAAGCTGGTCTTAGACTTTCAATTCCTGCTATAGGTACTCCTATTGGTGGATTAATTGCAGGTTATTATATGGCTAAACATGTAACGTTTACAAATGTATGTGTTTTTGGAATAACATTAATGGCTTTAGGAAACTTCCTTGGATTAATTATATCTAATTCCCATCCAAATTGGCTTAATAATTTATTATTAGTACCAACTAACATTGGTCAAGGTTTAGCATACCCTACATCATTATTTCTCTTTATTTTTTACTTTGGTGATACAAAACAAGCTAGTTCCACATCCACAGTTTATTTGATGAGGAATGTTGGTGGGGTATGGGGTGTTACTTATACTTCTAAAATAACACAAGTAATATTGAGGAACAATTTATTTAACCATCTTTCCAATTTAGATTTGTCAAGGAAAAAAATTGATAAGATCATTCAAGGAATAATAAAGTCAACTGATCTGTTGAAAGATTTAAGCTCTGATATTCAAAAAATTGTTATCCTGGATTATACTTTTGCACTTAGAATTTCCCAACTTGTTTCAGGTATATGTTGTATTTTAGCAGTAATATTTTGTTTAACTGCCAATAGAAGAAAGGGTTCAACTCTTGAGTAGATATTTATAGTGAAATATATTATAGAAGGTTTTGTTTTGTTAGTCTTGTACTTTTTTGCATACAATGGACTTTTTTTGTATTCTTTTTTGTGTACTAAGGATAGTTCATTTTTGTATACTGAGGATCATTCTTTTTGTAAAATAAGGATAATTCCTCTTTGTACACTAAGGATAATTCCTCTTTGTACACTAAGGATAATTCCTCTTTGTGTACAATGATATAACCTCAATTGAATACTAATAATAAATCTTGTATACTAATAATAAATCGTGTATACTTCAAACTTAATTGTCTAATCTTGTACACTTAACTCAAACTTAACTTTGTACTATGATGAAACGATAATTCCAAATTAACATAACCAAAATTTTTATTCGTATGTGACCGAGAATTCCAATGCCTTAATTATGTTATCTGCCACATTAAAGCCCCCTTAAACTATTAAATAACCACCACAATTATGCAAACTCCACAGAAAGTTTATGGTTATCTCACCATAGTCTAACAATGGCTTAGTTGCAGCCACAAAATTGTGAACCGAACCGAAACGAACCGATATTCATATTATATAAGTCTACTATTACCCATTACTTCAGTACATCCAATATGTTATTTGCTTTAGTTTTAGCTATATTTTTAGCTCCCGCTTATGCCGATTGGCAATATAGGTCAAGACCTGACTTATCTCCACCAAGATTAAACATCACCATTCCTGCAGAGAATACTGATCCTGGTTACTTATTTATCGCTCCGTTCAGCGGTTATCCTGACGTAGGGGTATCTCATGGTCCAAGACAAGCTGCTCCTTACATATTTACTGACAAAGGTGAACTTGTTTGGTCAGGATTTACATACTTCTCGATTTGGGCTACCAATTTCCAAGCTGGTAGAGTCAATGGTGAAGATATTATATTTTCATTTGAAGGGTCCCATAATCCTGGTTATGGTCATGGTCATGGTCATATTACATTTTTAGATCAACATTATGAAACAATTAGAGAACTTCGTGCTGGTAATCATAAACTTATTGATAAACATGAATTCCATATAATTGATGAGAAAACTGGGTTAGTTCAAATTTATCAACCTACACCAGTTGATTTAAGTAAATGGGCTAGTTCAAAGAAACAACAATGGATTGTTGATGCTATCTTCCAAGAATTAGATATTAATACCGGTGAAGTATTATTTGAATGGTCTTCATTAGAACATGTCTCACCTGATGAATCAGTACTTCCAGTTGATGATGGTCAAGCAGGTTCAGGATTTAATTCAAGTGATGCCTGGGATTATTTCCATATCAATTCTGTTGATAAAGATGAAAATGGTGATTATTTACTTTCTGCAAGAGATGCTGCTTCTTTATATAAAATTGATGGTAAAACTGGTGAAGTTCTTTGGAAATTAGGCGGAGTTCCTGGTGTTACTACATCTAATTTTGAAAACATTGGTAATTTCAATTTTTCATTCCAACATCATGCTAGATACTTATACACTTCTGAAGATAAGAAAACTCAAATCATTTCATTATATGATAACTCAGCTCATGGAACTGAAAATAAAGATGGTAAAGATGTTTTCTTTAATCTGGTATCAAGTGGTAAAATTGTTGAAGTTAATACTGAAACTTGGACTGCTAAACTTCTTTTCAATGGACCAGCACCTTATGGATTAATTTCCAAATCTCAAGGTTCTACACAAGTACTTCCAAATGGTAATGTGTTAGTTAATTGGGGATCAGAAGGTGCAGTTACAGAATTTAATAAAGAAGAAGAACCAATTTTCCATGCGTTCGTTGATTCAGGTTCCTTAGGAGATCATGTTGAAAATTATCGTGCTTTTAAATATAATTGGACTGCATTCCCTAATGAAAAAATTGCCTTATATAGTGAATTTGAGAAAGATGGTTCTACTTCTTTATACGTTAGTTGGAATGGTGATACTCAAACTAAATCATGGAAATTTTATGTTATTGAAGATGATCAAAAACATCTCATTGGAGAAACTGCTAGAACTGGTTTTGAAACTAAATTTAATATTCCAAATAAATTGGTTAAAACCGTTATTGCTGAAGCATATGATGCTGATAATTTCTTAGCATCATCAGATGAAACTCATTCAATTCAAGCTATTAAAGAAGTTGAAACTGATGAGGAAAATGAAGAAAAGATAAAATTAGGTTTCCAATCTTATTTTAATTGGAGACAAAATAATATTTTCTTCGGTCCTTAGATAACTTATTATCTTTAAGAGAGTCTTCTTATCTTTAAGAGAGTCTTCTGACCTTAAAAAGAATCTTTAAGAGAATCTTCTTAAAAAGAATCTTCTTGGTCCTTGGAGAACTTTTTACACCAGAAGAAATTAATCATTTAGAGTGTTTAGATAACATAAATTGTTCTTTTTCATATTACTTCTCTATAAATTACTCTATGTATCCCAACCAGGGAAAATACTTGTTGATGTATCAGATTTGGGTAATAATAATTGTGGAGGTGAAAGGAATTCAAGACCTGCTAATTCATAAGCATCCTCTAAAGATTCATCTTTATTAAGTATTGTTAATATTTCCATTTCTTCTTTTCTATGTCGATTTGAATGAGGTTTATATACTTCTGTAACTTTTCCACTTCCATAATCATGCATTGAATGTCTAAGGTATTCGGAATTAATAACATCTGATTTTGATTGTGGAAGTTTATCAAAGATTTCTCCTAATTTAAGAGATAATTCATGCCAGTTACGTCCTAATTCCCAAGAATGTGTCCATTTTGATAATCTTTCAATATTACTCAATGCTAAAATTTTATACTTCAGTTTTGAAGATTCTATATCTTCAATAGTACTTGTTACTTCTAGTGTACCTAACGGAAGATTCTCTGCAAGTATTTCCGTTGGAA
Organism: Yamadazyma lessepsii; assembly: GCA_030563485.1. NCBI lineage: Eukaryota > Fungi > Ascomycota > Pichiomycetes > Serinales > Debaryomycetaceae > Yamadazyma > Yamadazyma lessepsii. Next base: position 13,691 of record JAJMJG010000047.1, on the reverse strand, counting down.
ATGCACAAAAATATAATAATGTTACAGCACTTGTAAATACTTCAAATCCTGTAAAAGGAGCAATTACCATTAATTCATGACGTATTAATTCTTCGGTCATGAATGATATATTCTCTAAGGAAGTTAAAATCTGATTAGTAACTTTTGACCACCAACGAGAAGGAAATGTTTGGGGGTTACAATAAAGATACTCCCTATTTAAAAATATCCTACAGATAAAATTAAGACCATGGAAATATCCAAAATGTGTAGCAGTGCCTGATTCAATATGCATTTTCAAATTAAAAGGAGTGAATTTCAAATTCATTGGTATGATAGCTTCTACTTGATCAAGCATCGTTGATAATTGATAAAAGGTTGACTCTTCTAACCATGGTGATGATTTATCATATTTTATACCCACTTCGCCAACCCATTTAGCAATTTTTGCCCAAATCTCAAAAACAACAATTGTGAATGTAGTCATTGAAGCATTTTCAGTGGTTTTACCACTTTCAAGATTATTCAATATATCTTCGTATGTAATGGTTTTCGGTTGACTACCGAATAAAAAATCATTTTCTTGTGATGGGAGACCTACACGAATATCTTCAATTCTGATTGCGGGTGATCTATCCCTCCCACTAGAATTACATCTATCCATCATATAAACAGCCCAAATAGTTCTTCTTTTACTTTCTATTACAATCTGTCTTAAATTTTCATCACCTATACCCTCATCATTACTTTGGATTGTACTTTCATTACCTAAACCTAATACCAATGCCATTCTAGCCGCTATACCTATATACAAGAAACTTCTAGAGTTATTCCCTTCACCCCATTCATGACTACTTAAAACAGTAAACGCCTGAATTCTTTGCACTGTAGGACTATCAAAAACATCCTTCATCCTATGACGAGCATGCCAACCAAAATATTTCGATGCATTTGATGCAGATGCTAAATCTGGATCAATTTTCGTATTATTTTCAATAGATTTATCCCATTGATGTGGCTGAAAAGTCTCCGGTGAGTCATGTTCCAGAAACTTACCATATAATATTGGTATTATTGTATGTAATCTGGCACATAATGCAAGAATAGAAAGAAGTAATACCGGATCAGGATATTTAATATTAGATGAGTATTTTCCCGTGAAAAATTTACTATCATACTCTTGAATATAAGTGGAAGGATTAAATTCATCAGATTTCAAAAATTCTAAAAAGGTGGGTCTATGTAAAAATGGGAAAATCCCTTGATATTGATTACTAAAGAAAATTTCTACCACTTCAATCATATGTCTCTTTTCCGGAAGTATTACCTCTGAAGATTCATTTTGTATTTCTATTTGAGGATTCATATGAGACATGATTCGTTTCTTGAGGGCCCCAGTTTGTTGAGATCTTTTGAATTCAAAAGTACATTGAAGACTTAATGCATTACAACGTTTGCATTGAGTCAGAGTTTCCATGAGACATCGTACTTTACTCTGCCTACAACTCTTACAGGCTATTGCTGTTCGGTCTTTCTTAGCATAGGGGAGACTCATGAAAGCAATGCCATAAAATTCGCACCCAAACATCCACAGTTCGTAACTGTGCTAACCGAGTGAGTTGCAAAATTCTGATGAGATCAATTGATTTATGGTAGGTATTTGGGGGTAAATCATTCTTTTTTTAATTTATAGATTGATGTATGTTTTTAATGAAGATTTAACTATTAATAGAGATTAATTTTATTCTAAACTTTTTTTTTTATATTTCTTTAATTTTTTGCAAGTTTCACAGGACTACAAGTTTTATCATTATCAGGTGGAAAAAAAAAAAATAAATATTTATCCTAGAATATAATCTATTGAAACTCATCTCAAATCTATATCTAAAAACATACTGTAAGCAATTCATCACCTTGATCATAATAAGTCAAATAACATATTTAATATGTTCTCTATGATGTTGCAAGTTTGCAGCAACCCTGTATATAATATGCTTATCGCGCCACACAAGCTACCACGGAGTATATTGGAAACCTTTCTTTATAAACTAAATTATGACTAAAAATGAATTACCTCTTTTTGAGGACAATAAAACAAAGAAAATCAATTTTAGAAATTTCTTTAAGTTAGGGTCTTTAATTGTTGCTGGGGTGGTGTTATACAATTCATTTACAGGCAGTTTAACAAAGTATTATCTTGAAGAAATCAATGAAATAAACCCAATAGATTATTGTCCAATTATTGAAAAATTGATTCCAGAATATTCAGAAACTCTTCCAGAACTTGATCATTTCAAATCTGACGAATATAGAAATAAATCTTTACAATTATGGGCTGAGGCAGTAAGAATCCCAACATCCAATTATGATGATCTTGGAGAAGTTGGTGAAGATTCAAGATGGGATATTTTTTATAAATTTAAAGACTACTTGCTTAAAAGCTTCCCGGAAATCACTAAGAAATCAACTCTTGATAAAGTGAATACCCATGGATTAGTATTCACTATTGATGGTTCAGATGATACTTTGCAACCAATTTTGCTCTGTGGTCATCAAGATGTGGTCCCAGTACCTGAAGATGGAATCTCTAGATGGACCCATCCACCATTTGCAAGTGTTTTTGATGGAGAATTTCTTTGGGGAAGAGGTTCAAGTGATTGTAAAAATAATGTTATTGCAATGTTTGAAGCTCTTGAAATTCTTCTTGAGAAAGGTTTCAAGCCTAAAAGAAGTATCATAATTGCGTTAGGTTTTGATGAAGAAACTAGTGGGTTTAGGGGTGCTAGAAAGATTAATGAATTTTTGCTACAGAAGTTAGGAAATAAATCAGTTTTCATGATTATTGATGAAGGTGGATCAGGAATTCAAGATATTAATGGTGCAAGATTAGCTTTACCTGCTACTGGTGAAAAAGGGTATATTGATGTTGAAATCGAGCTAATAACTACTGGAGGTCATTCTTCTGTTCCTCCAAAACATACAGGTATTGGAATCATAGCTGATTTGATTCATGAAATTGAAGCACAGGATTATCCTTTAGATATCACTCCACAAAATCCTTTCTTTTATCAATTACAGTGTGAAGCCAAAGGATCTAAAACTATTGATAGTCAATTAAAGAATGATATTAAACGTTTGAATAGTGATAAAGAAGCCAAAAGGAGAGTTTTAAAAGATGTTAGTAAAGCTTTGGATAGGAAAGCTCTTGTTTCTACTACCCAAGCAGTTGATATCATCTATGGTGGATTGAAAATTAATGCTCTACCCGAGAGAGTCACCGTCAAAATTAATCATAGGATTTCATATGAATCATCCATTGAAGATGTTAAGAATAAAGTTGTTGATACTGTTAAAACTATTTCTGAAAGATTCAAAATTGATATTGATGCTTTTGGAAAAGTTATCAAGAAATATGAAGCCAGTTCTGGATTATTTAAAATTTCTAACATAGAACCTTTATCACCCGCACCATTAACATCTACCAACAACAATCCAAGTTGGGACCTTTTAGGAGGTACAATTAAGCATGTTTTTGAAGATTTTGCCCAATACAAAGACTCAGCTAATAAGGAAGTATTAGTGTCACCTTCTTGTATGACAGGTAATACAGATACTCGTCATTATTGGAATCTAACTGATAATATTTATAGGTTTACTCCAATAAGACAAACAGAAAGGTTCAATGGTCATGCTATTGATGAAAAAGTGTCCTTAACTGGCCATATAGAAGGAGTTGTATTTTTTTATGAACTTTTGAGGAATTTAAATGATGTATCATAAATTTTGATAGAAATTGATTTTTTATTAGGATCATCAATAAATGATTTTCAAGGCGGTCTTTTTTATGGGGAATTTGATAAGTAAATTTATCGGTAATTTCTTCTTAAAGCCAAAGGTACTTGCAATTAACCAATTTGTAATGTCTTCAATATTTATCAATATGATTAGAATATAAATACCAAGTCCATGATTAGTAAACCTCACAATTGGGGATAATCGAAATTATATACCCTTGAAGTAACGTCAACTTCCTCTTTATAAAGCTCATACAGAATGAAGGAATATACTCCCGAATAAAACTCCAGACAATTTACGAAATCCCCGGAAATTTATGCACCGAGTATGAGCCCCTAAAACCGTTTAATCTCTTACTAATTCAACTCTAATTCCTGATGAACGCATTACCGGAAATCGCTCAAGATGAATGATTCTAAAGTTCTCGGTGGTGAATATAATTTACGAGATATAATAAATTCCGTTTTCAGGAGTTAAATTTGGGGGTTGAAATTATCCCGAGAATAATGCAGAATTACTATTAATACCTGGGATTACTACCTCTTAATTGAATATAATAAGTAGATAAAACTCCCAATGTCATCAGTCGAACTTCAAAGTATTAACACTATAAGGACCGATGATAATTATACTTTAAGGCTCTCTGCAGAGGAAGAACTTGTTAATATACCTCAACCTTTACCATCTGCACCAGGATTAGTACCAAATACTACATCGAATTACATTGAAATATCAAGGTTGGAATCCAATACTAAACTACCAGAACAAATAAGATATGCCCATTTAATGACACCAAATAACCCTCCTAGAAATAAATATAGAGTTATAGCAATAAGTCTTTGGTTAATTTCCTGTGGGTTTGCTGATGCAGCTCCAGGTGCTTTATTACCCCATATTGAAGCTCACTATAATTTAAACTATATAGAAGTATCTGGTATTTGGATGGCTTTTGCTTTAGGGTTCATCTTTACTGCTGCATTATCTCATAAAATTCAACCTTGGTTAGGTAAGAAAAAATCCTATGTGGTAGGTAGTTTTCTACAACTTATACTGTATGCTATTATTTCCAGTGGTACACTCTTCCCTGTGATAATTGTTGGATTCTTCTTTGGTGGTTGTGGTATGACAATTGTTGTTTCTCAAGCTAATGTATTTCTAGCCAAATTTGAAAATCTGTCAAAATTCTTGTCAGTTACACAATCACTTTATGGGGTAGGTGCAACAGTATCACCAATTATTGCAACATCAATGGTAAATGCCGGTGTCAAATGGAATTATTTCTACTTGATGTTATTAGCATTAATGTGTATTGCTTGTGTATCTTTGTACATTTCTTTTAAAGGGGCAGATGAAGATTTGGCACCTTGGGACGTTGATCCAAATGAATTATACAATGAAAAACCTGAATCTTCTCACGAGATTTTAAAGTTAGCATTGAAAAACAAAATTACTTATATTCTTGGTATGGTAATTTTTTGTTACCAAGGAGCTGAAGTTTCAATGGGTGGTTGGATTGTTTCATTTTTACTTGATTACAGGAAAGGTCCTCCATCCGTTGGGTATGTAGCTTCGGGGTTTTGGGCAGGGTTAACAATAGGAAGAATGTTTGTGGCAACTGCAATGCATAAACTCTTTAATTTAAGAAGAGCTAATATACTTTGCAGTGTATTATCTATTTTTTTTGTTATATTGTCATGGGCTATTCCTAATATAATTGCAAATGGTATAACTATTGCCTTGGCTGGGATTTTTGTTGGACCATTCTATCCTTTAGCTATAAGTTTATCAGCTGATTTATTACCTAGAAAGATCCTTGTTCTTTCTATTACTTTTGCTACCGCTTTTGGTACTTCTGGTGGTGCTATATGGCCTTTTATAGTAGGTATTTTATCTCAAAAATATCGAACTTTTGTGGTTTTACCAATTTTTATTTCTTTATTTGGTACAATGTTATTACTTTGGTTATGCTTACCAAATAGAGAAAGGATGATGAAGGGTCAGAATAAATTGAATTTCTGGCAGAAACTATGGTAATAATTGCATAGTATTTGACATCTTTTTTTGGGTGCAAAATACACTTGAGCCGCACTATGTACATTAATACTGATAAATAATATATGATATTCTCCAAAACCTCTCTAGGTTTTGAATATACATTTACAATACATATTAAATAACAAAAACACCTTCCCATAGCCTAACAAAGCCAGAACCAAGCTTTTTCTACAAAATTTCTTGGAACAACTGGTACATATTCAGCTTCTTCTTGTTCGACTAAATCCAAACCTGTGAATAAATCAATATCTTCAATTCTTTTAGCAAAAACAATTCTACCAAATCTTATGTACTCATATGTTTTATGACCAACATATAATGCCAATAAAATAGGTAACGTTATATAAGCAGCAACGAAATCTGGACCATTGAAATCAAAAAATACAGCGAAACCATTTGTAAGACACACTAAACCAATGAAAAAAATAACAAACCATGCTCCATATGGTTGTAATATAGTTCTATAAGTTACTCTATCCCATAATGAATTATAAGTTACAGCTTTTCTCCATCTGGTATAAGCAAATGATACTGCCATCCAAGATAAGAATCCTGAAATTGTACTAATATTGGATAACCAATTGAAAACGTTTGATGATGAACTTGAAACATTTAAGTATGCTAAACATCCAATTAAACTAGTGGCAAGAACGGCATAATAAGGAACACCAAAACGATTTACTTTTGCAAAGATTTTAGGAGCTATACCTTTCTTAGCATTTGCAAATAAAACACGACTGGAAGTGAATAAAAAGGAGTTACCAGCAGAAGCTGCTGAGGTTAAAATACAAGCATTAATAATATGATTTAATACTGGAATACCGGCGTTTTGGATTCCAATAACAAAAGGAGATGCTGAAGCATCACTTGCTCCATTTAATAATCTTTGACTAGTTGAATCACACATAACTCCTATGATTAGAGTACCAACAATATAGAAAAATGCTAAACGATAAATGAATCTAGAAGCTGCCTTGGGCACATTCTTACGAGGATTTTCTGCTTCACCAGCTGCAGTTACAACCAATTCAGGGGAACAAATAAATGAAAACCCAGATCTAATAACAGCATACCAGAATCCAAGAAATTTACCAGTATCACCTTTGGCCATATAAGGTTTAAAAGCTAAACCATGTTTCCAATATCTGAAACCAAGGCGATCATGAGTTGGAGCACCACCAAAGAAAATGACAATTCCAACTAAAATCAAACCAATGATAGCAATGACCTTAACAGATGCGAACCAAAATTCAGCCTCACCAAATATTTTAACTGAAGTTAAGTTTAAGATAACACTGACTGCTAAGAAAATTGTAATCCAAACGGCAATATGAACATCATTGGGCCAATAATTGACTAAAATAGAAGCAGCAGTTACTTCAGTTGCTACTAAGATTGAAAATGCATAATAATAATTCCAACTAATAGCGAAACCTAAACTATCATCAACATAATCAGTAACAAATGATTGCGCACCAGTTCCTGGTAATGGTAAGAAAGTGATCATTTCCCCCATCATATTCATAACAAGCCAAATAACTGTTGACATGATAATATATGAAAGAAATAAAGAACCTGGACCTGCAAGTGACAATACACCTCCTGAACCAATGAATAAACCAGTTCCTAAAATATGTTAGTATTATGAACCTCTACATCACAGAGTTTTGCAACCAAACTTAGAGGTTATTTCTGTGTGGCACCATAAATTAAAACATACCTATACAACCACCTAAGGCTAATAATTGAACATGTCTCGCCTTTAAACCTCTGTGTAAAGTTTCTTTCCTATCTGGAATTTCAATGTCTGAGTCATTAGAGTCGATTATTCTTGAATTAGCTATAGAAAGTTCTAAATGTGAAGATCCTGTCCTCAAGATACTTGGTCTTGAGTGCTGAGACTTTAATGAATATAATTCTTTACCCATATTTAAATACACAGGTAAGATTTAATCAGAATAATGGCTGATGATGATGATACTCGGTGACTTATATACCAAATTATTTTGTGGAGATGAGAAGAGGCAACTCCAGAACTTTATCAGTAAGGGCTCAAACCTTGTCCTATCATAGAGTGGGTAACTGCGAGTTACGAAAGAAAAGTTAAACCAAGCGATCGCTTGCGACTTCTGGTAAAGTAATGTATTAGGTAACTCTTAGATTTGCCTTGCAGAAACGAGTCAAATCCTGAAATGCTTATCTAAATAAGAAAAAAAGCACCCCTTCGATACCCGAATTCTTAGCTGAATTTCTCGGTAACCTTGACCTGTTTGTTTTTCGTGGTTCTTGGCTCTTCTAATTATACATTGAGAATTGTTTTCAGAGTATCTGGAAGCGAGATGCCGTATAAATATGCCAATAAGTGGTAACTATGTCAAAAAAAAAAACGTCCCACTATCTCTCTATCAGTGACCTTAGGTTTAAGGTTTAGATTATGACTGACCATTGTTTAAAAAAAGACTATGTGCCCCACAAAATAATAAAACAATATCTATTATAACGTCTATAGGATTCTATCTACTCATTTGACATTCTATTGATTGTCTAAAACTTGTTGAACAGTATCAATGACACTAGTCTCTAAATCAATGAAGGGACCGATCAATTTCTTGGTTGCAGAGTTATCTATGATTGGCATATCAGAGAAATCAGAACCAGCGCCCCGTTTCCCAATTGGTAAATGACTCAACTGCGTAAAATTCTTGTGGATTAAGTCCAATACCAGTTGACTGGTATATCTTTCTTCAACACAGAAGAATCTGAAATTTGTGATATCAGTTTCATAAGCAAATATATGTGCTTTTGCAATATCTCTAACATCAATAAACCCACCAATTTTATCAGGAATGGGGTCATTAGATTTTAATTTCAACAATGCGTTAACAATTTCAGCTGAAAAGTTTAATGTTCCTTTAACTTCAGAATCAAAAGCTTGAGGTCCAAATACCATTGTGGGGTTAACAGTATTAACAGTGAAGTTTGGCTTTTGATTTTCAAGAAATTCCCATACTTTCTTTTCAGCAAATGTCTTAGATACACGATATGATAACATTGGTTCTACACCACCATCTCTAGCAATTTGGTTCCAAGTATCTTCAGTAATGACAGTGTCCTTTGTATGTTCAGCTGATGTGATTGCTGCAAAAGATGAAGTAAAAACAAATCTTTTGATTTGTGGAGCATAATTCTTGACAGCAGCCAATGCAACTTCAGTTCCCCTTATAGCTGGAATTATAACATCAGTCTCAAAATCATGAACATCAAAAGTAACTGGTGATGCTGTGTGGAAAAACCCCTCAATGTTAGGATTTTCTTTCAACACTTCATCAAAAGCATCATCTTTAGTAATATCACTGATAACAGTATACTCAAACTTATCACTATTTAAATTCTTAACCAATGTTTCACCTTTTGCTTCAGATCTGACTGAACCAATAACATTATAACCTTCAGCTATCAATTGAATTACGAGATGTTGAGCAATGAATCCATTGGCACCTGAAACGAATACAGTAGTCATAAGGCAAAATCTTTAAACACAGGGGGTTAGATTTGTCGTGTGGCTTAAAGTGAGAATCGTTGCAAAACCTTAGTTAAAGTCGTCAAATTCGGAGTTGATGTCGCGACGGAGTAATTTCATAAGCAATGCAGGATTTAAGATCTGTTACAATTAACTCCGCAAAATGAATGTCATATGATAAACAAACACTAAAATAAAAGCTAGGTGTTCGCATACGAATTCTCTCAACAAACATGATTTATTATCTTATTGGATTAATTATTGCATTAATAGTAATAAGAAAAGCTTATCATAATCATTTAAGCAAGAAATGGAATTGTGAAGATCCATATTTTGATCCTACATTCATTATTTCTTTCTTGAGAAAGCAAAAATCATCACAACAGCTGGGATATACTCTTGAAAGAAACCATGAAAGGCTCGAAAAGGCAGGAAAATCAACTATTGTCCATAAAACTCCAGTTGGAATTCTTATTGAAACAGCAAATAATGAAAACGTCAAAGCACCATTATCGACCCAGTTCAATGATTTTGCAATAGGTTATAGACTGAAAGTTTTCAGAGCAATGTTAGGACATGGTATTTTTGCTAGTGAAGGTGCCCGTTGGAAAATATCAAGAGAAATGCTAAGACCACAATTTGCTAGAGATCAAATTAGTCATATTCAAATGTTAGAACCACATTTTCAAAATTTTGCAAAAGTAGTTTCAGGGCATAATAGTCCATTTGATCTTCAAGATTTATTTCATAAATTGACATTTGATGCAGCTACTGATTTTTTATTTGGTGAATCCACTGGGACTTTATTATCACATTTTAATAACCAAGAATTCTCCAATGCTTTTAATACCGTACAAGATATTATTACCAGGAAAATGTTCCTTGGACCTTTACATTGGGTTTTTAAACCACTGGAGTATCAAAGAAGTCTTGATATAATCCATGAATCAATAGGATATTATGTTCAAAAAGGATTACATCTTTCTGAACAAGAATTAGCTGCAAAAAAAGGTTATGTGTTTTTGTATGAATTAGTTAAACAAACCAAAGACCCGGTAATTTTACAGGATGAATTATTGAGTATTATGTTAGCAGGTAGAAATACAACCTCAGCTTTGTTATCATTTTTATTTTTTGAATTATCCAGAAATCCTGAAGTGTGGGAAAAGTTAAAAAATGAAGTATATGAATGTTTTGGTTATGGGGATACTATTAATTTTTCTGATATTACATTTGAATCAATGAAAAAATGTAAGTACTTGAAAAATGTTATCAACGAGGCTTTGAGAATGTATCCACCTGTATCTAGGAATATGAGGGTTGCAAAAAAGAACACCACTTTGCCAAGAGGTGGGGGTACCAATGAACAATCACCGATCTTTGTACCAAAAGGGACTTATGTCTTGTTTTTACTTCATAGTTTACATAGACTGGAGGCTTTTGGTGATGAACCCCACAAATTCAATCCTGATAGATGGGACCATATTAAACCTGGTTCAAGTTTCTTACCATTTGGTACTGGGCCACGTATTTGTTTAGGACAACAATTTGCTTTAACTGAAGCAAGTTATATTACTATTAGGATATTACAAACCTTCCCATACATATCCCGGAGTACAAAGGAATATCCTCCTAAAAAAATTACTAATGCAACAATGAGATTAGCTGGGGGTCTAGACATTTTATTGGCACAGGATTGCGAAAAAATCAATGCAGCGAATTATGATATTTCGAAGGAATCTATCTAAGTTGACAAAGCAAATTTATTTACACCCGGGAAATAAAATAAGTTTTGGGTCAAATGAAAAATCATTAGTAATAGGACAATTCCATGGTGATGTTAAACGAGAAAATTTTACGTCGAATCCAGACTTTATACCAAAATTTCAAGATTTGGTAAGTGAAAAAGTATATGAAGATTTTTCATTTATAATGGAAGCTAGTATTAATGCTAATTCGTTTATGCCAATTTATGATTTTAGAGATATTCCAAGGTATGGTAGAATTCCAGAAATTGATAATGTATTTGGATATTTACAAGTTGATAAAGATGGTCAAATGCTTAAAGATAGTTATCAAATAAATGATTTGTATCTGATTTATAATCATCATGGCTTACCTGTATTAAGTGATTTTTTATACGAAAAGGTCCAGGATTTGTAAGCGAAATAAGATGTGGGATGTATTAGATATGGTGCAAAATATTTTAGGATTTATAGGATTTGTAAGTAAAAATAATTAAATTATTACGTCATTTACAATTATTTTATTACGTCTCCTCTAGAATAAGGAATTTAATAGATAACCGGAAGGGGGATATACAGGTGGGTCTATTTTGTGGGTTCATTTTGTGGGTTAATGTGGGTAACCACAGTGGTAGTAAAGCTATTAATCAAACAACCAATGAGCAAAAGTAAGGGGTAAGATAGCAACTAATTTCATATGAATCGACAACGGTGGAGAATTTTTCTAATCAGTGAAAAAAAAAGTCGATTATCTGATCTCCTCCGGTTTTCGAAATGTGGAGTCAAGCCTTATGCGATAGGGGAAGTTGAAAAATTATATAGGGTAAATCAAATCCACCCAAATGAAAAATAATAGTAATGTCAATAAAAACTTTAGGAATCAATTCCCACTTTAGTAGAATTTTTAGTAAACCAGTAGCAACAGCAACAGCAGAGAGAGGAGTTCAAACGTTATTAGATTTCAAGAGCCACCCTCAGGAGTCTTTAAATAACATAGTAACTAGGTCAGATAAAGAGATTGGAGGATTTTCCAACGTAAAATTCAAATATAATGAAAGATTTAGATATGGAGAATTTTCAGGATATTTGAATTTGGATTTACCAAAAGATCACCCAGAAATCACTAGAAGTGGTTATGCTATGTTTAGAACAAGAGATCAAAAAGAAAGTTGGGTAAGTGGCAATAGTTATTGGGATTGGACTGAATATGATAATTTGGTATTGAGAGTCCGTGGTGATGCTAGGAAATATTTAGTTAATATTCAAGCTAATACCCCATTGATTACAGACTTATTCCAACATAGATTATACTTGAATACCCCTGGTAAATGGGAAACTCTTGTTATTCCATTGAGTGACTTTGTAATGACCAATTGGGGAATTGTTCAAGATGGAATTGAGATGAACAGGTCAGAGATTAAAACGCTTGGTATTGGATTGTTAGATAAGCAATATGGTCCATTTAAATTGGATATTGAATGGATTAAAGTTATGACAGACACTGAGTTAATGACTGAGTCATTAATGACTGATTTTAGGGACCCGGACTTGGTAGATTAACAGGTTTAATTTAGTTTAGTGAATATAAGAATCATGAACCCTTATCAGCTCTTACATTCAACTTTCCCCTTTTTGTCGTTTTGCATCCCCCTTTTGTTCTATCATGTCCCATTTTGTTCTTCTTGCATCCCTTGTCAACCCCTCTATCGAGTATCCCCACCTACACAGTATAAGTCAATTAACCCACTTTTGTCTTAATTATAAGTGACCCACAAAAATTGGGGTAGATAAGAGAGTGCGTAACCACAATAAATCACACGTGCGCAAGTGACTGGCTTTTATGTGGGTTATAGGTCGTGTCCACATCCACACCTTTTTAAAATAAAATTTTCAGTCTCAAAATTTTCACTTTTCAATTTCATTAATTATCATTTAAAATGGCAAGAGGCCCGTATGTTATACCAGTTATAACCTTCTATGATGAAGACCTTCCATAACTTGTCTAGTTATGGCCCCAGTAAGCTGTTGTTTCTTACTTGAGGGAAAAAGGGAGCCTTGTCAGATAATTATTAAGGAAATTATGGTCAAAATAAGAGATTATCCAATCTCTTCTTTTCTCTGGATAATCTTTTGGTTTTGTACCATTCCTTAATAGAAGGTATACCTCGAAGGAGGTTTGAGATGTAATATTTATACTAACAATAATAGAAAGAAACATTTAAAAAGATTAGCAGCTCCATCCCATTGGATGTTGGACAAATTAGCTGGTACTTATGCTCCAAGACCATCAGCTGGTCCACATAAATTAAGAGAATCTTTACCATTGGTTGTTTTCTTAAGAAACAGATTAAAGTATGCTTTAAATGGTAGAGAAACCAAAGCTATTTTAATGCAACAACATGTTAAAGTTGATGGTAAAGTTAGAACTGATGCTACTTTCCCAGCTGGTTTCATGGATGTTATTTCTTTAGAAGCTACTAATGAAAACTTCAGATTAATCTATGATATCAAAGGTAAATTCGCCGTCCACAGAATTACCAATGAAGAAGCTTCTTACAAATTAGGTAAAGTTAAGAAAGTTCAATTAGGTAAAAGAG